>WSFP011418308.1:0-23378 GCA_009831015.1 Picea engelmannii
AAGTAACATTTAATTAGCTCTAACATGTAAACATCACTATCATCACCTCAACAAAAGAATAATCCAACTATACAAGAACGAAAAATAAATACAATAACATATTAATAATCATACTTCATCTCCGCCATAACAATTTCATAATCAAAAATTCTTAAGGTTTCACATTATCTACAAGATTCCATCTCAGAATCATTGATAATTAAGTTCTCTTTTCCTAACTATCTTACATGAGGATTTCACATCATGCTCAATTTTAACATTTCATAACTGCCCAAGTAATTTAAACTTTGATAACTCACTAGCAATAGTTATTAATTCGCTTCACTTCCTAAAGCACCTATTATAATATCATTAACAATCCATTACTATATGCTCATTCATTTATCCTTAACATTGAGATTACTTGAATTTTTCTATTAATTATTAATATGAGTTATTAATAGTTTAGTGTTAACACTAAAATCAATAATTAAAAATTTCAAGACCTCGAATTACTTTAAGTCATCATTTTACGACTTAACTATACACATAATTATGTTTAACACTATTTCATCCTACTTAGTTTCTATATACAACTCCAAATTTCAGTGCCAAATAACTAATGTTCATTCTTACATAAACTATACAAATTGACTATTATAATTAGAATAAATGTATACCAAGACCTTGTATAGAATCGAGGTCATGAACTATAAATTTTTCTTGTGGACATCATTATATTATGATTCAAGTCGGGATATTAGAATTTGTGGAGGTCATATATATATATATATATATATATATATATATATATATATATATATATATTTTTCCTTTT
Source organism: Picea engelmannii (assembly GCA_009831015.1). NCBI lineage: Eukaryota > Viridiplantae > Streptophyta > Pinopsida > Pinales > Pinaceae > Picea > Picea engelmannii. Next base: position 818 of record WSFP011418308.1, read on the forward strand.
TTAAATCCTTTAGAAGTGAATTCTGTATTTAACAAATTTAAATATTTATTCTTCAACTACGTAAAGCATAAATAGAACATTTTGATTTACCATATGATATCACAAGGAGATTTTTAAGTATAAATAGAACATTTTGATCTACCATATGATATCACAAGGAGATTTTTAATAAGGTTCATTTCAAGATAAGAATATTATTGTAATAATATTCTTATGGAGTGGGTTAACTTGGACTAATCTTTTTTTAAGAGTTATTTTTTCTACAGGTTTTTTTGTAGGTTATTTTTAAATTTTCACTTAATTAAAATTTTGATGGATTTTTTGAGTATTTGGATTGGTTTAAAATGGAGAAAATCTCTTGGAATAAGATTATGAAATACATGAAACTTTGATCCATACAAAACTCAAACTATGTTAGAAAATCTAGCCAAATAGAAAACCATTTTTTTTTGCCTAAAAAACCTAACTAGAGAGTGAAAATTGCTCCCAAATTAACTTACACCTATTATGACAATGAAATTATTTGAAGATTTCGTTATAAGAATTTGATTCATTTATTCATGTCTGCATAGAGTATTATCTTATAAGAAAATTTTTATTTAATTGGTGATGAATTACGTTCTATATATTCAGGGCATCGGATACATTCCAATGTAAATAATGGAAGAATATAATCTACCAACAAATATTCGCCCAGCGAAGAATATAATCTAACAACAACTGACAAACAAATATTCGCCCAGCGAAAAGGTTTCAAGTATCCATATTTCTTCAACCAAATTACAGAATCGTTTCACTGCAAATTACATAATCCTATCTCTATGCATATGATATATAAAATTTCATAATCGTTTCGCCATACATATAAGCACCAATATTCTATGCAAGTTGGACACTCAACATCAATTTTATAATTGTTTCAAAGCTTCTCAATGTAAATTGAGATTTTCTAATAAACAAATTAACTAGATATAAATACAGAATTAGGAAAACTTAAATGTCAACTTCAAGGCTTGTGCAATGCTATGCTCTTAAGCTACTTGATTTTCTTACTTTCCAATCTAATAACTTCACTGGTACCTCTAAACCAAAGCTAGGGGTACCATTCTTCATCCTTAGACCTCCGAGCAGCAAAGGGGCCACACACAAGAAACCAAAACACAATAGCTCTGGGGTTTTCCTCTCAAGGAAGACCTTCCACTTTTTTAAAAGCTTGGAGTTCCAACTTCCACAAGTAAAACATGTCCAACAAAATTTTCGCACCAAGTACTAAGAAAAGTGAGATCATTTTCACCTCTAGTCCATTTCTTTTATAGAATTGTTTTCAATGACACTTGTCCCCACGCACAACTAATTCATTTTTAATAATTAAATTAAATGATTATTCACCAAACACATGTGTCACACTGCACATGTAATTCATGTTTTTATTTTATTTAAAATCCAATATCCCTCACATTCCCCAATGTGTTCCTATTTTTGCTCTTAGATGTCTCTTAGTTCCCCAATTTCCAATTTAATGAGTGTCCCCTAAGTAAATCTTAGTTTGAGTTAGTTTAGGAGTCTTCTTTTAGTTAGATTGACCCAAGATACCATTCTATGTCTACACCCATTCTCTCATGTTTTAATTTCTTTCTATTTTAAAAATCTCTTTTATTATTTTCATGCACACAAGTGCATTTTACATAACCTTTAAATTTTTATTCCCCTTTTTCCTAGAGTTTAATTTTATTTCAATTCTTTTTAATTTATTTAATATTTTTATTTAGTACCTTATTTAAACTTAGACTTAGACTTAGGCTTAGAATTTTTTTAGGCTTCGAAGTTTATAATTTATTGACTTTAACAAGGTAACCATTTCATTATTTTCTAGGCCACCTAGATTTACTGACTCGCATTTAATTACCCGACATGCCCTTCAAGACACATCTCCATGCTCCAAGGGTGCCACTCACCTTTGACTAGTTTTGGAATCTTATCTAACCCTTGAAGTCAACACTCTACTTGATCAACCTTGTCAGAGACTAAGCACTTCTAAGGAATAAGGATTCCACATTATTCCAGGCTACTTAGAATTATTCATGAACGATTGTCTCAGTTTTCCCTCACGACATCATAGACCTCTTAGGCCAAGTAATCATTAACCTACAATTTAGGTCATGGAGGGAGTGCTAGTAGGCTATGACATGGACGCTGCCACACCTCTCCCTCAGATGTCTGGTCTTTGTGCATGGCCCCTTTACTCCTTATGTGATTCGGATTAGCAAGCATCGACAAGCTTGCATCAACTGACAAAAAAAGTGTCAATAATCCATATACATAAATCATACTGTAGTCCATCATATATCACATGTGCGTAAAATGAAATACTCAAACAAAATGTAATCCACTCCCTGACTCAATTCGGAGTCCAAGAGAACCGTTGATGCCATCTGCATCATCAACCTGTCATGTATTCTACATACTCATGGAAACTCATTAGTAATACCTTTCGATACATGAATACATCTAAAATATAACATATAATCACAATGACATCATAATATATATCTCATAAGAAAATAATAATCACAATGGATCATAACCAGATCACTTGCATGCAAGTGTACTCAAAGAATATGTTGATATAAATGTGCTTAGTAGAATTGTATGTTACAAAAGGACTAAGTCACATAGACTTAGTTGTCTCCCATATCCCAATGGAGTTATTACAGGGTCTACACACTGACATCGTCTAAGAAATATGGTTTTGGGTAGACACCACAACGAACGAGTTAGACAAAGAAGGAGCTGAGAAGGAGGAACTGTAGCAACAGTACACCACTTCGCTCCAGAAAAAGTGCATAGTAGAACAATGAGTGGAACCTGCAGAAAAGAAGAAGAGTGAAGCAAAGGCACATGCAGAGAAATTCAAGATAGAAAAAAGTGAGGCGGAAGGAAAGGCCACTAGAGCCTTGAAGGAGAAGGATGAAGTTGAACAGATGGTGCAGAAAGGGCACACAACACTCCAAAAATAATACAAGGAGGTACCAGAAGTATTGATGGTGGTAGAATCCACAGTGGAGGAAAAAGTAGGAAATATTTGTGAGGCTATCAAAGGCCTTCGCACAAGGACCATAGATTTTGAAGTGCATGCAACAAAAAGGAAATCACTAGAAGAAAGGGCCCAAAGGGAGCGGACTGCGTAGGCAGTAGTAGAAAAACTCAAAATTTGGGAAAAGGAATGCATCAAGATGTGCGATGCAGGAACACACATATGTAAAATTCTTCCCACCAATCCAGAACTACAATCATTGGAAGATAGGCTAAAGAAAAAACATGAGGAAATGCAACAGGCCACTAAACACGTTGGCCCCTCCAAAAAGAATGTTATCAATATTGGCTAACAGGAAAATCTACACCAAAGTGGACCAAATGAAGGAAGAAAAGAGAAATACCATACATAAGTTGAAACCACTGCAAAACGAATCCATTAGGGTGGTAGAAGAATTGGCCACTACACAGAGCACCATGAAATTAGCAGTGCAAGACACCAAAAAAAAAATTGCTATAGTATTCGCACAAACGATGGAGGATATTGTGGACAAGGAAGCCAAAATTGAAGAAAAAGTACATACTGCAAAGGACAATCTCTAGAAATTCACTAAGGCATCATGGACAAATGCGACAAAACAGGCCTAAGTGGCTCAGGACGAGCCACAGGTGAGTCTTGGGGGCCTATTGGGTAGGAATTTTTGGGAAAATAACAGTGATAAGAGATGAGACAATAGGGAAAAGGTGCAGGATAAAAAAGATAAAAAATATCAAGAAGTTCAACAAGAAGAGAGAAAAAATAGGAGGAGATGGGGGACAGGAAGAAACAATTAGTGCGAAATCTGGGAAAACTAGTGGGGCATGCGCTATATCCAGGTCATAATGAGTTGCAACCATCCGAGATTTTGGGGTATCCAACTCATTATGAGATAGAAAACAAACCTGAAGAAAAGGCATAAAAGATGTAAAATAACCATGAAGTCACAGAAGAGGATGATTCAAGAACATCTGAGAGGATTCTTAGTTTTTGGTTTTTGTCATAGGATATTGTGTATGTACATAAGCTACCAATGTAAGAAGAGTATTTTGTGTATTGAACATCCATTGTAGTGTAGAGCGCAAGCCAAATGCCATAAATATAATAAAGAAGAAAATCTTTTATGGATGTAGCCCAGGAAGAGGTGAACCACAATAAGTCTGTGTCTAATTCAGTTGTTGAAAAATTATTCATGTCTGTATTGTGATACTTCTTGCATTTATTATGGTTGAATGTTTATATTTATTGTTATTGTTGGTGGATTAATGTGTAGTAGGCCTAATTGTATACATTAATACCAAATGGTATGAATATGAAATGATATGCATAAATAATTAGGTAATGACGACATATTAACTAGGATCTAGTGTGTGAAAGGATCCTATAGGTATGACAGAGTGTGTCTCCCTTCTTTCCCTCACCGCTATAGAATATGGGTTCCTACAGTCCCCATGAGGATATCTCAGGTGAGACTTCACCTACTTATATGCTATGTCGAAAGGGATGGTATATGTAAGGTTTTGTTGGACTAATTACATTGAACCTAGGGTCTTGAACCTATTCGTGCATGCCAGCGGAGGGAATTTCATTTTTCAAAATGTGTTTGTTTATAAATGAAAACACTATTCATTAGTTCATTTTTTTGGTAGAATTTAGAGGGAAGATTTTTGGAAGAAATATTTTTCCACAAAATAATTTGGAGTGGTTGGATTATTTTGAATAGACAAAATTGGAAGAGTTCCATAAGGCACATACAAATATACAAAGAAGAAATTTTAGGTATGTGATTTCCCTATTTGATTCAGACTATTTTCAATGCATGTTAAAAAACAATATAAGGGTTTCATTGTTACCTTCGATATTCGAAGCCATAGTTTTCCTTCTATTTTTTCTTGTTCTGCTCTTTTTTTAAGCAGTAGATTTTTTTAAGGGTTTATTTTTACAAGCAATAGATATTTTTAGGATTTATTTTTTCAAGAAATATATTTTTATAGGGTTTATTTAGTTACATATGAGAAATTTGGTATCTATTACAATGGTGGCCCTCATTTAATTAGATCCCAAACTCTGTCAACCTTGTTGTTGTCAGTGATGTTAGAAAAATGCCCTGGTGTGCACTATATAGGAAAATCGCCCTAGGGATCATTGTATATACAAGTGAAAAATAATGACTAATGACTAATAGTACATGTTGTTGAAAGTATATAACAGGATAGAGTTGCAAAATGACTAATAGTACATGTCAGTGTGAGTATATGGTTAATGCCCTAGTGTTTTATGTTTAATGAAGCACACCGAATTATTAGATTTTATAAAAAATTCATAATTTCTATTTATGATTATTCTTTGTTTCTTTTATACAATATGGTTGATAGAATTTCTAAGAAAACATATTATTGTAGTGAGCACAATGGTATCTCATCCGAAGAAGAGAGGCAAGCAAGTTGTTCAAGTTTTATTAAAATGTTAATATATAATTTGAAATAGTTGTAGTTTGAATCACTTATGTGCATTGTTTAATGCATGCCATGCAAAGAAACAAATTGAACAAAATCGATAAGATTGTTTTTAATATGAGTGTAAAATATTGCAAAAGTTTTATGGAAATGTTGCAAAGAGAGGAAATATGTGGATCAAAAGGTATTCAACATTAAGTTTTTCTTTGAATTTTACCAAAAATGAATTTATTAACATTACCGCCTTTTGTTCTTGTGCGACAATCTGTGTATTCATCCAGGTGGAGGAAGAGTGGACCCAAAACCAATTGATGGGTACCCTCGCAAAACATAAAAGGGATCCATCATTAATTTCACATATATGTGCATAGAACCTCACTTTTAAAACAGAGAAAATGACAGTAAACAATTATCATCAAAATAGACCGTGCAAAGATTTATCAAACATGAAGCACATAATGTAATAATTCTCCAAACCTTGTGTTTATTCACAATAGATCATTAAAATCTAAACATCATTAGAGAATGGTAAAATATGAAATTCTAAGTGCATAGAAACATACAGTACGAACCAAATTCGTAGGCTAAAATCTAACTTTGCAAAAATGTGTTCAAACCCTACGAATTTTGAATCAACAGTGGTTTAAACAATGATACCCTCTCATTTTCTAGTGCAGAGTGGTTGTCATAGGCAAGGGATTTAGTAAACAACTTAGTTTCATAACTATAGATCAAGTGAAGGATGTTGTCGAGGTGGCCATGAGACAATCCTTCTTGGTAGAGAAATTGTTTTATAACCAGAGGGTACAAGCAAGTGTAGTTTTTAAACAAATAAAATCTTGATTATATTGCTATTTAAATACATAGAAGATAAACACAAAAAAATTCACAGATAGTATTAATATTTCCATATATTTACACAACGCGTAAATTAGGAATTTTCCACAGAGGGTTAATACTGCTAAAATATGTAGGCTAAAATCTAACTGTGCAAAAATGTGTTCAAACCCTACAACTTTCGAATCAATAGTGGTTTAAACAATGATACCCCCTTATTTTCTAGTGCATAGTGGTTGACATAGGCAAGGCCTTTAGTAAACGACTTTGTTTCATAACTGTAGATCAAGCGAGGGATGTTGTCGAGGTGGCCATGAGACAATCCTTCTTAATAGAGAAATTGTTATATTACCAAAGGGTACAAGCAAGTGTAGTTTTTAAACAAATAAAATCTTGATTATATTGCTATTTAAATACACAGAAGATAAACATGAAAACTTTCCCACATAGTGTTAATATTACCATATATTTACACAACGCGTAAATTAGGAATTTTCCACAGAGGGTTAATACTACTATTTATATACATAGAGCATAAAATTACAAATTTCCCACAGAGGGTCAATACTGCTATTTATATACAGAAAAGGTAAATACGAATTTCCCACAAAGGGTAAATTCTGAATTTTCTGACGAAGTGTAAACAATAGACAAGTTTGAATAATACCAATCATCATAGAAAGTCTTGGGATCCCTGGATGAGTCCGAGAGGGTAAGAATAATAGTATTACAACGAGGAATAAAAGAAAAACATAGATTGTTTAACATTAAAACGATTCGGGCCATGGTCTAACTCGGAGAGGACCATTATGAGTATAGGTTAGAATCCTAATAGCCAAACAAGAGGAAAATGCGATAACTCTCTGAACCCAAAACCATAAACCCAGTGGAAATCCAGGGTAGCAAATGCATACGAGGGTGCAATTTTCAGCACTAAAAAATAGAGAAAGGAAAACACAAGGCCTTTTACTTTGAGATCTGAACTAAATTATATTTGCATCAAATAGATAAAAGAAGTTTGTACATTGAAGAAATTACAAAAGCATGGCACTTGACAGAGAAGACATTACATAATACGTCTCACGGAAAACATAATAGACAAGACGTTACTCAGCTTGCGCATAGAAGACCCGGATGTGTATGCCTCCTTCCATCATTCACTAGGGCTAAGCTAACCAAGTTGTTGGCCATATAAAGTGTAGAGGAAAATTTTATTATACAAAGCAAAGGACGATTTTTCATAAAGCACAGAGGTAAATTTTCTTGTTACAGGACGAAAAGGGAAACTACAAAGAACAACTTGCTACATGGAGGGCCTCTCTAAAGGAGTAAACATAGTGGGTACTCATCCTTACCTATGTCATGTGAAGTCGAGGAGATGGTGAGCCCGCATTGGGAGTGGTTTCCTAAGTGTCATCCTAGAAGGGATGGGACATGCTCACCATTAATGAACCAAACCAGGAGTAAATGCCTACAGGTCTCGATCTGTCATCCACCTTAAACGGTTTTTTAACCATTTCATTGTTGAGCTATGTTTATAGTCAAACCCTAGGATGAAAGGACTATGTTAATAGTTGGGTAGGGTTTACCGATGTTAGGAATAGGTTTATTTTCACGACGTTAGAACAAAACAATACGTTGTGTATGGATATAGGTTTGTTACACTATGCTAAATTCATACGTTGTTATGGTCTCCATATAATAGTGTATATGATTAAACTATATAGATTGTATGGATAATGTTAGTGTTATGTTATCCATATGATAATCTATATGGTAAACAATATATATATTGTATGGATAGTGTTAGTGTTATGGTATCCATATGATAATCTATATGGTAAACAATATATATATATATATATATATATATATATATATCATTGCAGTTAGTGTTAGTGTTATGGTATCCACATGATAGTCTATATTGTTATGGTTAGTGTTATTGTTATGGATAGTCTATATGATGGTCTATAGTCTATAGTCTATTTCGTGTTGTATTATGGATAACATGTCTTGACATAAACATGGTGGTTATTCTAAGGGCTATGATATCCCTGGTCACAATTTTATTCAATACAAATAAGTGTATGATTCTAATCCAATAACGATGGTAACTCTGTTGTGCATACGATAAAAAATTAAGATATATTTAATGTATTATATTTATGTCACAATCAATGTTGGAGAGTCAAGGAATTTTAATGTCCCCTAAATTTTTTTTTTTATTTGGGAAATTTGGGGTACATTACATATGGTATCAGAGATGAAGGTTAAAACTCTTGGACCTCAGGGCAAGGCTAAATTAATTTAATTCTTTTATTTCTGTTGAAGAAAAACTAACAAATATGTTTACTATTACAAACAGAAAAATTGGTGGTCTTTTGTGATAATGTCAGCACAGAATGAAGAAGAAATCAGACCTGAAGAGAATCCTAATCAAGGACTTCCTAAATAACCAGGGCATAACATCGAAGAAAGTTCATCCACCCACATTTTGGAAACAATGAATAACCTCATCAGGGAATTACAAGTGTTTAAAAAAGATAAAGAAGAGATGAAAAAGGAACATTAAGACTAGTTAGAAATAAATGAAATATTGCTATGCAATATAGCAACCAAGAGGAGCCCAAAGAACAATGACAAAGAGGAAGAATTTAGCAAAAGGTCCTCTAAAAACTCTAGTCATGAGACAAATAATGAGAATAGTTCATTCGAAGACACACCCATGACAAGAAACAAAATAGCTACAGGAAGAAAAAGAAAACAAGTAGATCACCTGGAAGGTGACTTCAAGAAAATAAAACCCACCTTTGATGGAGAATCAAGGATGGGTGAAGAGGCTAAAGCATGGCTACTAGATATAAATAAATACTTCTATATTTACAATTACTCTAGCAATATGAAAGTCATAATGACCATTTACAACTTGAAGGGAAAAATAGGTATCTGGTGGCAAGACCTAAAATTGGCTAAGGGATTGAAAGAGAAACAAATGGAATGGTCAGATTTTAAGAAATATTTCAAGAAGCAATATTTGTCAGAAATCTATTACGAAAAAAAAAAACTAAGGAATTCTACGAGCTAAGACTTGAAAAAATGACCATGGATGATCTGAAACTATTGAGATTTGTACCATACATCAAGGAAGACAAAGTAATGATACACTGACTTTTAAGTTGTCTACCACAGTCATACAAAGACAAAATTGAATTTGACAATACCAAGTCTTTAAAAGAAGTGTTTAGAAGGGATCAGATGTGCTATGATCAATACTAAAATAGGTATGAAATTCCCAAGGAATGGAAGGACAATAAATATGACAGAATGAATCAACGAAAGAAAGGCTTCCAACCATCCCCTTTCCACAATATGGAAAAATGTTTCCAAAATAAGGACTAACATTCCAACACCCAGAGTGCTCAAGGGGGAGGTAGATCAGCTAACCTGGGTGTCAAGAAAGTTGGGGACAACCCCAAAGAACCATTGATGTGTTGGGAGTGTGGATAACCTCACTTAAGGAGAAGTTGTCCACACTTAATTTCCACATCAACAACTTCATTCCATAACCTAAAAGAATCTTAGACAGTAGGAGATATGGGAAGAAGCATGCACAAAATTAATGCAATTGTGGAGGGCAGTCAAGTTGATCATCAATCCACTATCGTGGAGGTTGAAGGTAGAATTCATGATAATCATATTTCCATATTAATTGACCCAGGAACTAGTATGAGTTGTGTTACTCCTGGTTTAGTTGAATTAAACAAGCTCTAGAAAGTAAAGCATGCTAATTCTTGGTTAGTATAGTTAGAAATAGGGTAAGGTAACCGATTTTATTCCTAAACGTGAAGTCAACATAGACGATCAAAGTAAAAATCTAGATCTGAAAATTTTACAAGTTAGAGAAACACAAAGTAATTTTAAATTGTTACAAAATTTCACTTATTTACAAGGATGAAAACAACACAGTTAGGATGATACAAGGGATCAGAAAACCAGTTTTTGTTAGGTAGGTATCAACCATGCAGTTTAAGAAATTTATGAACAAAGGTTGCTAAGTTTATGTTGTTCAGGTAACTAATCTGTTAGAAAAGGAAAACAAACCTAGTTTAGAGGACTTTGTAGTCCTACATGGGTTTAGATATGTATTTGTGGACAAAATACTAGAAATACCTCCAAGAAGAGAGATATATTTCTTTATCTATATATTACCTTGATCTTCTCTGATATCTAAGGCACCTTGTAGAATGAGTCTACCCAAGTTAATGAAACAGAAAATTCAGCTCCAAGAACTGCTAGATAAAGAATATATTAGATCAAGCATCTCACCTTTGGGAGCATTAGTTCTCTTCATTAAAATGAAAGACATGACGTTGAGACTATGCATTGAGTATCGACAACTAATTAAGATGAAAATAAAGAATAAGTATCCTTTACCTAGAATTAATGACATGTTTGACCAAGTTGGAGGAGCAAGGATATTATCTAAGTTAGATTTAAGGTCTGGTTATCACCAAGTCAGAATAAAAGAGGAAAATATAAATAAAACAACATTTAGAACACTTTACAGACACTATGATCTTTTCGTAATTCCGTTTGGTCTTACTAATGCACCAAAAACCTTTATGTGTTTGATGAATTATATTCAGTCAATATCTGGATAAATTTTTGTTGGTGTTTATCGATGATATTTTACTTTACTCGAAAACATAAGAAGAACATGAAGACCATATGGAAATAGTATTGTAGACCTTAAGGAAACCCAAGTTGTATGTGAATTTTGATAAGTGCGACTTCAAGCAAAGAAGGATGCAATACCTAAGACACGTGATATCCAAAGAGGGTATTGCAGTTGATCCAGAAAAGATAAAAGACATTATGGAATGGCCTATCCCTAAGGATGTAGAAGACATCAGATCATTCTTGGGAATTACCGATTATTAGCAAAGATTTGTCGAAGGATTTTCTAACATCATGTATCCAATTACATCCCTACAGAAAAAGGGAATAAGATTTACTTGGTCACAAAAGTGTCAGGACAACTTTGATAAATTAAAAGGACTTTTAAGTACAACACCTATACTAAGGGTAGAATATCCCGATAAATATTTTATAGTTTGCGTGGATCCAAACAAAGAAGGCTTGGGAGGTTTCCTAACACAATATGGACATGTCATATGTTACGAATCATGTAAACTAAAAGAACATGAACAAAATTGCATTACACATGATTTGGAATTAGTAGCCATAATTCATGCGGTGAAAATGTAGTGACATTATGTAATAGGAAGAAGGTTTATGCTACTAACTGACAACAATGGTGTAAAGTTTTTATTCATTCAACCAGATCTCAATGCAAGGCAAGTGAGATGGCTATCCTTTTTAAGTGAATTTGATTTCGAAGTACGACACATCAAAGGTAAAGAAAAGAAATTTGCAAATTCTCTCATTCGGAGGACTAACGAACTTTATGAGATAAGTGTTAGCAAAGAAGAAAATGACATCAAACAAAGAATAAAATTTGCAAGGAGTAATGATGAAAAGTACATAAAAAAGAAACAAAATTGCAGAAAAATGAAGAAAAACTGAACAAAACAAATATGAGTTTAGATAAAAATGGATTGCTAAGGCTCAATAATAGGTTGTATATACCTAATTCTACTAATGTAAAATCAACAACTCTTGACGAATTTCACAAAAGGTGGTATTTTGGTCATCCAGGATACCAGAATATGATAACAACCTTAAGAAAATGGTTTTATTGGCCTAACATGAAGAATGAAACAACTGCCCCGGATGGGGTGACATGTGGCGACGCATTTCCACATGGCTCAGCATCAAGCCACAACTTAAATGTTGTAGGCCTCTCCCCATCCCTTCAACATTTACGATGGTAGCATGCCATTACAACCACTATACGGAGGCGGGACTTCTCCCTCGTGTGAACGCACTAACACAACCAACATTCAATATGATAGAGATAATAGGGAGCCATGCGATGTTGTCATTCAAAAACTTGAATGTTGGAGCACCTGGATAGAGTTGGTTCATTTTCGTTTTGGACCTCCCCACCGGTTGGGAGCTCTGGTGCAGTTTTCTTTGTATCTCCATTCACCCCTCATCCACAATGACAAGGAAATGAGGCAGGCCTCGTCGAGGCTCAGCCTGGTACACCCACAAAGAGCAGTGACAAAGAAGACAGAACCTTGAGTGTGCTCTGTCAATGGCGACTTCCATCCTCCGGCAGAGAGCAAGAGCCGACCGCTTGGCACTCCATGCCACTATAGCCGAGCCTGTGATAGAGTGTAGCATGCACAGCCTTGCAATTGAGCCTAGAATCTATATGAAGGGAGGAGATATGGATGAGTTCCCAACCTATTATGTCGAAGAAACACAGTGCCTGGAGGATTTTGTGACCACCCTGGAACCTCAAGCTACTGAGCCTAAAACACAGGCTGGAAGCGGTCTGAAGGAAGAGCCTGCAGAAGAATTCCCAATTTTTTATGTAGAAGAAATACCTTGGCAGGGTGACTACAATCCCACCCACCATGCTGAGAAGGCAATGAGTGATGATGAGGATCATAATAGTGTTTTCACAGAGATGAACATGGATGAGGCTAGAGCAGGGATGAACATGGAGGTGGGGAATGAAACCTTCAGCAAGGCGTTAAACAATGATTTGCATGGTCCACTCCTTCGTGTAGAGCATCTGGATATCGTGTTCAAACTCTGAGGTGACATGGAAGACCAGGAGCACAGATCCCTCCTCATGGGACAACATTTGGACCTTCTCCTTGATGCATACTCCAATACTCCAACAAAGTGGAAATGTCCAATTTGTTCACAATCATTTTCCATCTCGGCCAGATCCATGTGTCAGAAAGGAAATTGTGACAGGTCATCGGGTATCTGAGTTTCCCTATGCTAGTTTGTTTTTTCATCATGTTGTTGCTAAATGTTAACTTGAACTATGGCCATCTGTACTGGTTTCCTTCGAGCAGGACAGAGGGAAAAATGGGTTTTAGCCTATCTTCCTAGACATATTTCACCCCAAACTATGTTGGTTTCTGGTAAAACGACAACATTTTTGGTGGCTCAGGATGACAATATCTCTGTCTATTTTTGTCTATGTTTCTCTGTCAACTTAATATAGCAGGTCCTATCCCTTTTTTACTTAAAAAGAAAAAAAATAAAATAATGAAACAACTAAATATTTATCTAAATTCTTAGATTATCAACAGGTAAAGGTTGAACATCAACATCTAGCCAGTATGATCCAGTCTCTACCTATACTGGAATGGAACTGAGAGATTATCTCATTGGACTTGATCATAGGTTTTCCTAAGACTCAAAAGAAAAATGACTCGATTATGGTAGTGATTGCTAAACTTAGAAAATCTTCACATTTTATACCTATGAAATTTACTTATAAATAAATTAATATTGTTGAAATTTTTATGAAAGAAAAATTTAGATTGCATGGAATTCCTAAGAGGGTGATCTTCGATAGAGTTGTCAAATTTACGTCAAAGTTTTCGAAGGAATTGTTTGCATGGTTGGATACTAACCTGGATTTCATCACAAGCTATCATCCACAAATGGATGGGAAAACTCAATGAACGAATCATATTGTGGAAGACATGTTACAAATGTATGTGAGGATGAAACCAACTAAGTGGGAGGAGTACCTATTCTTAGTTGAATTTTCTTACATTAATGGTTATCAGACATCAGCCAAGATGAGTCCCTTTGAAGAATTATACCAAAGGAAATGCAAAACCCCGATTAGCTGGGATAATCCATTTGACAAGCTTATGATTGCTGGAATATTGGTTGTTGTCATTGATGTCAACCCTAGTCATTGGTTTTGAACCATAAAATTGATGAAGGTATCCAAAATTTAAGTAGGTCAAGCTTCAATGACATAGAGCAGAATTTGAAAATTTGAAGATGAATGAAAATGAAGATATTGCAACCTATTTTCTTAGAGTCGATGAAGTTGTTATTGCTATCAGAGGATTAGGTGAAGAGATATATGAATCCTTGGTTGTTAAAAAAGTGTTCATATCACTTCTCTTGAAGTATGATGCTAAGGTCTCCGCCATTGAAGAAACTAGGGACTTGACCAAAATAACAATGGATGAATTACATGGGTCTCTTATAGAATACGAAATGAGAACAGGTACAGAAAGTGACTAGTCAAACAATGAAGCAGACTTTAAAGCCATAAAGAAGACAAAAAACAAGGATAATGACCTTGATGAAGAAATAACAAATTTCGTAGGAAGGTTCTATAAGGGAAGTGGAATATACAAAGGTAAGTCTCCTCTCAAATGCTTTAACTATGGTAGAATATGACATATTGTTGAAAACTGCTACTATAAAAAGAGAGGTCTCAACAATAAAAAGAGATTCTACTCCAAGGATGATGACATCTCCTCAGATGAGAGTGATGAAGAAGATAATGATGGAGGAGAATTCCTCTTCATAACCCAAGAAACCCAAGATTATGATTACAAGAATTCTAAAGAAGAAGAAATCATTTCTAAAGAAGATTTAGATGAAGAAACCAACCATGATTCCTTTTGGGGATAGAAATACAATGTAGAGAGTGAAGAAGAAGATGAGAATTTTGAAAAGTTGAAGCATGTTGAAATTGAAAATAATAAGCTTAGAAACACAAAAATAATAATAAAAAGTGAATTGAGTAGCTGTGAAGAAGAGAATTACAAGCTTGAAAAGACCATTGATAAATTGAAGGAAAAATTAGAAGATTATGAGAAATTGAAAGAAGAATTGGATCACACAAAAGGGAGATACTATTGACAATAGAAAAGTTGAAGAAGTTCGAAAAAAACAATGAAAAGTTAGATGAGTTCCTTAGAAATTAAAGATCTCCAAATGACAAGACAAGACTAGGATACAATGATAGTTTGAAGACAACAAAACAAGAGAAGGAAGATGAAAATGATGAAACCAACACTCTAGAACAAGTTGAACAACAAGATAGAAGACTAGAATTCAAAAGGAATGAGACATCAAGAATATCCTCTCCCATCATGTATGAAAGAAATCATTATGAAAGAAACTACAGAAGAATAGATCATGAACCTAGATGGACCACACCACAAAGAATATCACTTACTCCTAGGTATCGAAATTTCTTTCTTGGAAATTGTTATACTTGTGGAAGTTTTGGACACAAGGCAATCAATTGTAGAATCAATGAAAGGCATAACTATGAAAGCTACATGAATGGTGAAAATAGTATATATGGAAATGTTTGTAGACCTGTCAACAAAACTTTATAATCCATTTGCCCCATTAATGGATCAAAATATTCTATGTTACAAGTGCAATAATCTTGGTCACTAAGCATGAGATTGCAGATAGATGAAGGAAGATAATCGTATGTCAAATGTTTGTATACCAACTACAACATGTAAAAGGAAATAAATTCCACAAAATGAAAACTGTCAAATAACATTAGTCGCTAAAGAATGAAAAGAAGAATATGAATGGTTCATAGACAATGGGTGCTCATCTCATATGTACGAAGATCAAAGAAAATTTGTTAGCTTGAAGAAAAAGGGTGGAAATGTTGCATTTGGAGATGACTCATATACCAAAATACTTGGAAAAGGAACTATAAAGCTTGGAAGTGAAAATGTAAAAGCAAGAAAAGTCCTATTGGTTGAAGATCTGAAGAATAATCTCCTTAGTGTCAACAAAATATGTGATCAAGGATACAATCTTACGTTTGACTCTTGAAAATGTAAAATCAGAGAAAATAACTCTGGAAGATTGGTTGCAACTGCAAAAATAAGACCAAACAACATATACATCCTAGGCGTGAAGAAGAGAGAGAAGACATAAGCCACAAAAAAGGATTCCGAGGAAGAAAAAGTCCCAAAGACCAAAAATCAGGATGAAGTATTATTGAGTGCCACATGTTCAGTGGGAGCAGCCCCAAAGAAGAGAGTTACCTTTTGTCATTAAACTCATGTGGAGCATCCCTACCCTTTTTTGTTGATGTCAAAGGGGGAGAGAAATTGGGATCATGATGATAGGGGGAACATGAGCATTGCCATTAATGACAAAGGGGGATATTTATGGAAAATTGGTTGTTGTCATTGATGTCAACCCTAGTCATTGGTTTTGGACCACAATATTAATAAAGGTATTTGGACATGAAGGACAATGTACATGCCGAAAAGAAACCCATGGATGGATAGTATACATCATGTTGTTTCCAGTGGTAGGTGTCACATCACATGGATCCTCATGGTTGAGGAGAAATGTTTTCTTGAAGATAACAAAGTAAACTGAAGAAGGAAGTACATGTAGGCCCTAAAGATAATTAAAGAAAAGAATTACATAATAAGAAAGTGTCAGGTCGACCCTAATGTTAAAAGGAAGTGACATAAATGGTATAAATAAATATCATTATACATTCATTTGATATACAAGTCAAATTTCATAGGAAATCAGAAGTAAACAAGGCCGGATTTCAAGAGAGGATGAAGTCTTTTGGTGATGTGTTCTAAGGTATGTTATTTACAGGTCATCTTACCATTTTCGCTATAACATTTTTTCTAGAATGATTCAGATGGTGAAATCGATATGGTATTGGGAATACATATCAAGGTACCTATGGTAAAAGTTTCAACTCTTGATTCGCTATAATTATGGATATACACTTTGTGGAAGACATGGTTTTTGACCAGTCCTGAAGCTAGTAAATAAACAGGTGTTCCGAGTAAAAAAATCATAACTTCTTCATAGTTAATCCAAATGAAGTGGAACCAATTTCATTGGAAACAATACAGACTTTAGTCTCTTGTCTGTGAGTTTTAGAATTGGATGTTAAATATTGAGCACGAGGCATTCTGTAGAAGTTTTCTCTCTCGAATAAACCATAATTGAATAAAGTCTACCATTCTTTCTATATCTTCTTTTTGGGGAGGATTAAATGAGTGAAAATTTGAGGAGTTTCAGAGAATAAATTGAGTAATATTATCTATAGGATTGGAGTATTCCAATAATTGAATAATTTCATAAATTGAAGAAGTCTCAGGAAGCATTATTAGGTTCTATGTGATGGTTGGTTGATGGTGATGATTTAATGTAAAGTTTTATTATCTCTCATATATTCTTGGTTGGAAGGAAGGGGAAAGGATGGAGAATTCAACCCTCTCTTGATATTGGAGGATTGTATCTTCCTCTTGGAGGTTTATCCCTCCCTTTACATTTGGAAGTTGTAGCTACCTTTGGAAGTCATTCCTTCCCTTGAACAATAACTATTGATTATTTCTCATATACTGTGCATGGTGTATTGTGGTTTAATGGTGTAACTCTTATACTATTGTTCATTTCTTATTGGATATAATTGACTGGTTTAAGTATAAGTTGAAAAGGATTTTAAATTGTACTTGATATTGATTCACCCCCCTCTCATTATTAACAATTATGGGGCCGAAAATGCTCCAGGAAATGGAGAAAATGGTAAAAACAGTATAATGGAATTTAAAGGAGGCCGAAGACCAACAGAAAAGCTACACATATTTAAAAAGGAGACACCAATAATTTAAAATTAGGGACCATGTATATTTGAAAGTCAAATAAAGGAGGAGCTTGCTAAAGCTAGGAATTGTTCAAAATTGGCACCGAGGTTTTGTGGCCCCTTCAAGATTTTACCTCGAATCAGAACTGTGGTGTATTAAATAGTACTTCCTGCAAACTTAAAAGTTCATAATTGTTTTCATGTTTCCTTATTAAAAAATTATATTCATGGTCCTACTCACATCATTGATTGAAGCATGGTGCAGGTGGAACCAAAAGGTGAGTTCCAAGCGGAACCTTTGCACATTCTGGACAGGAAAGAAACAGTGCTACGAAATAGAGCCATCGCCCAAGTAAAAGTGCAATGAAAGAACTTTACCCCTGAGGAGGCCACTTAGGAATTGGAGGAAGATTTGTGGAAATATTATCCAACTCTATTCTGTGAGAGGAATGAACATTGAGGACAGTGTTCTACTTATGGGGGAGAAGATGTAATATCCTCAAATTTTAGAATATTAAATTCTAAGTGAAGTTTGAAATAAGTTTTAATTTTTGGAAAATTCGGATCTGGAAATTATTTGCCATTTATGGAAAATATGAAGTTGGAATTTTTATTGTTGTAATTAATTATTTGTTGACTTTTGGGAAAAAATTTGACTTTCCTAACCAACCTCTTTTATTTTGACACATGTGAAAGATAAAATTTTAATAAATTAAATGTTGGAATACAAATGGAACAACCAAGTTAAAAATAGCTGACCATGAATCCATGAGTGGGGAACAAGTTTGAGTTACCTCAAGGATGATTTTTACAAGTAGAAAATGTGGAATTTGACCACTAGTAGCCCCTAAAAATTAGGGATTTATAAACCTGTGAATTTCCCAAGGAGGGAAGGAAAGACCTAGGCACAAGGATGCATATGGAAGAGGTAGGATGTTTCTTAGTATGTTGGGGGAAAAGAAACTATTTGTTGTTATGAGCACAATTAGTGTGAGGAAAAGAAATTTTGATCCATGGATTGTGACTATATCTAAGGAGGATCATTGAGTTTTCCCTTCTCGACTCATGGTAAGGCTAGGGGGTGAACATGACAAGTGAACTTGGTTGTTATGTTGTATGGTTCGGTGGAACATGGATTTAGCATTTGTATTCCATCATTAGGTTTCAGATATGTATCGTGGCTTGCATTCCTTGTCAATGTTATGTTTATGATTATTATTTGGTAGGAATATGATGGCTTATTATAGTTAAAGGATACTAAATATATTGGTTGTTTGAGATATGATGCTAGTGTATATATATATATATATATATATATATATATATATATATATATATATATATGCTCATACATAAAAAATGGTAGAACTATTGTTATGTTCCTATTGACCATTGGATTATATGTATTTTGAATTCCTATTCAAATCTGTACATAAAAATGACTATAGAGAAATGGCGTAATAAGGAACAAACTTAGATGGGTGCATATCAATTTGACAACATATAAAAATATATAAACGAATAACAATCCGAATACATTCTTTATTACCACATAAATATAGTGATGAATTCAAAGTATCTTACAAAATCAACCTTTGTATTCAATTGATCACTATTCAAAATTTTACAATTGGAGTACCATAATCCAAACTCCACAACCTCTTATATTGTAAATAGAGCACTAAGAAAGTGTGCACAAAATCTGGATATAACCGAAGTTAATGTGTGCAAGGCCATGGAACTCGAATACCTTTCGAGTAAGACGATTCCTTCATCTGATTTTCCCAACTTGTGCAACCTACAAAGGAAGTAAAAGGGGGTTTAGTAAACTGTGGTAACATTTTAATTATATGGAGATCAAACAATAAGAATAAGTCAAGGAAAATACTTAGCTTGAGTCTGGCGTAGAGCCAAATAGCCTTTTATTCTTGTGTGACAATGTGTCCATGATCCAGGAAGAGGAGGAGTGGACCTGAAATTGACTAATGGGTACCCTCGCAAAACAGAAAAGGGCCCCATCATTAATTTAACATATATGTGCACAGAACCTCACTTTTAAAATAGATAAAACAACAATAAGAAATTATCATCCAAGTAGACCGTGCACATATTTATCAAACATGAAGAACATAATGTAATAATTATCAAAACCCTGTGTTTATTCACAATAGATCATTAAAATCTAAACAACATTATAGAATGGTAAAATATGAAATTATGAGTGCATATCAACATATAATAAGAACCAAATCCATAGACTAAACTTTAACTCTGGAAGAACATGTTCGAACCCTACGAACTTTGAATCAACAATGGTTTAAACAATGATACCCTCGTGTTTTCTAGTGCAGAGTGATCGACATAGGAAAGGCTTTTAGTAAACATATTAAATTCATATCTATAGATCAAGCGAAGTATGTTGTTGAGGTGGCCATGAGACAATCCTTCTCATCAAAGAAATTGTTTTACAACTAGAGCGTATAAGAAACTGTTGTTTTCAAATGAATAAAATCTTGATTATATTGCTCCACGAAATGGAGAAAATGGTAAAAATGGTACAACGAAATTTAAAGGAGGCCGAAGACCAACAAAAAAGCTACGCAGATTTAAAAAGGAGACACCAAGAATTTAAAATTGGGGACCATGTATTTTTGAAAGTCAAAGCAAGGAGGAGCTCTCTAAAGCTAGGATTTTTTCAAAGTTGGCACTGAGGTTTTGTGGCCCCTTCGAGATTTTACCTCCAATCGGACCCATGGCATATCAAATAGTACTTCCTACAAACTTAAAAGTTCATAATGTTTTTTATGTTTCCTTATTAAAAAATTATATTCATGATCCTACTCAAATCATTGATTGAAACATGGTGTAGGTGGAACCAGAAGGTGAGTTCCAAGAGGAACCTTTGCGCATTCTAGACAAGAAATAAACAGTACTACGAAATAGATACATCACCCAAGTAAAAGTGCAATGAAAGCACTTTAGCCCTGAGGAGGCCACATGGGAATTGGAGGAACATTTGTGTCAATATTATCCAACCCTATTCCAAGATATGAATGAACATTGAGGACAGTGTTCTACTTAAGGGGGAGAAGATGTAATATCCTCAAAGTTTAGAATATTAAATTCTAAGTGAAGTTTGAAATAAGTTTCTGTTTTTGGAAAATTTGGATTTGGAAATTATCTGCCATTTATGGAAAATCTAAATTTGGAATTTTTATTGTTGTAATTAATTATTTGTTGACTTTTGGGAAAAAAAATGACTTTCCTAACTAACCTCTTTTATTTTGACACATGTGAAAGACAAACTTTTAATAAATTAAATGTTGGAAGACAAATGGAACAACCAAGTTAAAAATAGTTGACCATGAATCCATGAGTGGGGAACAGGTTTGAGTTACCTCAAGGATGATTTTTACAAGTAGAAAATGTGGAATTTGACCACTAGAAGCCCCTAAAAATTAGGGACTTGTAAAGCTGTGAATTTCCCAAGGAGGGAAGGAAAGACCTAGGCACAAGGATGCATATAAAAACAACATGTGGAGGAGGTAGGACATTGCTTAGTATGTTGGGGGAAAATAAAATATTTGTCGTTATGAGCACTATTAGTGTGAGGAAAAGAAATTTTGATCTCTAGATGGTGACTATATCTAAGGAGGATCATTGAGTTTTCCCTTCTCGACTCATGGTCAGGCTAGGGGGTGAACATGGCAAGTGAACTTGGTTGTTTTGTTGTATGGTTCGATGGAACATGGATTTTCCATTTGTATTCCATCGTCAGGTATCAGATATGTATCTTGGCTTGCATTCCTTCTTAATTTTATGTTTATGATTATTATTTGTTAGGAATATGATGGCTTATTATAGTTAAACGATACTGAATATATTAGTTGTTTGAGATATGATGGTGATATATATATATATATATATATATATATATATATGTTCATACATAAAGAAATGGTAGAACTATTTTTATGCTCCTATTGACCATTGGATTATATATATTTTGAATTGTTATTCAAATCTGTACATAAAAATCACTATAGAGAAATGTCATAATAAGGAATAAACTTAGATGGGTGTGTATCAATTTGATAACATATAAAAATAGATAAACGAATAATAGTTTGAATATGTTCTTTATTACCAAAGAAATATAGTGATGAATTCAAAGTATCTTACAAAATCAACCTTTGTATTCAATCGATCATTGTTCAAAATATTACAATTGAGGTACCATAATCCAAACTCCACAACCTCTTACATTGTAAATAGAGCTCTAAGAAAGTGTAGATAGAATCTGGATATAACCGAAGTTAATGTGTGCAAGGCCATGGAACTCGAATACCTTTCAAGTAAGATGATTCCTTCATCCGATTTTTCCAACTTGCGCAACCTACAAAGGAAGTAAAAGGGGGTTTAGTAAATTGTGGTAAAATTTTAATTCTATGGAGATCAAACAATAAGAATAAGTCAAGGACAATACTTAGCTTGAATCTGGAGAACAACCAAATCGACTTTTATTATTATGTGACAATTTGTCCATAATCGAGGAGGAAGAGGAGTGGACCCGAAACTGACTAATGGGTACCCTTGCAAAACAGAAAAGGGCCCCATCATTAATTTAACATATCC
>ML862738.1:0-23580 GCA_009831015.1 Picea engelmannii
TAAAAAGAAACCAAGACAAGACTAGAAAAACATGGGAAACACAAACTTAGCCAAGGTGGTTACTTGAGATTAAAAGCTTGAATTGTAAGTACCAAATAATTTATTCATATTATACATATCATCATGCAAATTTTATCTAATTGCATCCAATAAGAAAAAATCCATATCTTATGTCATGTGATGCATGGGGATACATTCAACATTATTTCCACCGAAGAAGAGTTGATGCTTGGCTTAAAGTTTGACTTTCAAACCGTGGTGGAAAATTGACAAAGGAATGGATCATAGACACAATTTGACCCTTCGAATGACATGGTAAATAAAATGATGAGATTGTAGTTGTTGATTACTTGTCATATATATTGACGATTAATTTAAACCATCAATTAATTATGTGTCTATTTGTTTTAAGAAGGCAAACAACACTGGTTCATTTGATGGTGGTGGACAACAACCCCATGATACTAGTGGTTCACAAACCCAACACGGTATGCGTGTATTTAAAATAAAATATATAATATGACGATCATAAATATTTCCTTCAGATGGTGTACTTTTAACTTTTCTTGTTTCAATGGCAGAGCATGTAGATGAGGGTGCTTGGAGAGAAGAGGAACTGACAACAATCCGACTTGTTAGCACTCTGTAAATTTTTTCCGGCTGAAAAGACAAACGACATAGGTAACTATTTCAACCAACTTTAGAGATAAGACACTAGCCTACTCAACTCAGAGAGGGCTCTCTCATGTCACTTGATATATCTATGGCAATCGGTAGCTAGATTTGGTTTGTGTTGGGGTTTTTTAATAAAATAACTAGAGAAATGAAGATAACATTTAGGCTATGGGGTCTGGAATAAATAGAATACATCATCAAACTTAAGGACTATTCAGAGGAAAAGGCTAAATTAGGGAGTAGGTCTGAGTTTATATCTAAAAATTGTGCATGACATCAGAGAAAAAAGAAACACATAACTACATCAGAGCATTGCAGAAATGAATTCTGAATAAGTTAAGAAGAAAGAAACACATTCTAAGTTGCTAAGCCAAGAGCATCAAATAATGAATTCTGGGCCTCTAAATCTCCAATTTAGACAGAAACAAGTGTGAATGAAATATATGCTTACAGGAAATACATACTATGAGGGGAAAACAAGACTCATATCACTAGCAGTTGGAATATTTTCATAAACAATCCAAAATCTACCTTTGCGTTTATATATTCATTCTAGCCCCAAAATTTTACAAAAAGCCTTCCTGCATAGAGGGCAAGCTACTCTTTCTCCATCCTTTTCTATATCCTCAAGATAATATATATATAGAGAAATTTTTTGTGGAATTCAAAACGTTCAGACTTCTTGTAATTCTAAAATTAAAGATGAGTTACAAGGAGGAATGATTTATAATAACCATTATCCTATTTTAAAGGGACCATTAGGAACAGGTTCATCATATCTAGGCCCCTTTCTTCGACTGCCATCTATCCAAAACATGTTGAGATGTACTTATTCTAGTCTAAGAATTTATTTTAGCTCAGCGATCTCCTTCTTCAGACTGATCAACCAGGCCGATTGATTCTCCCCAATGCTTTCAGTCGTTTCGACCATGTTTTCTGTCTTCTACTGTTTGCTCCATTTATTTTTTATAGCTGGTATGTTGATGATTAGGTCCTTCATGATGGGATTTAGCCTAACTTCTAATCCTGGGTCTATAGCAGGTTTCGTATGGAATTTAGTAGCTAATATACGTGCAATTTCCCTTTCCATCTTACCAGTAGATAAACCCGCCATGTTACTTGAATGGCATGTTTGACTAGATATGGCTTGATTGGCCTCGTCCATGTATTCCAATATCATGGACACCAAGATGTTCCTTTAGAGAGTCAATCTTACGGATGAGATGATACCCTCATATTTGAAAATCAATAGTTATAGAGTTCCAATCATGAATCACTGGAAGAGTTACTTACAGGTACGTTGGTTTACCACGCTTGGCTAATCTATATCAAATGATTAACTTTAAAGTTCATTATATGGCAGTGTTCACTTGAAATCATACGGTTATGAAGTACCGAACGAGTGAAGCGGGGTGATTCCGACCAACCGTCACCCGCCCCACGAGTGGTTGATTTGACATATTGAAACATGTGGCATCAGGGCTTTGGAAAAAGTGGTTTCAGGCAAACCGCCTTTCACCCCAATGTCACTCTGGAGATGTCGTGAGTCCATTTTAAAAACCACAATGGTTTTCCCTGGTCCGCCCTTACATGGTTAAGTCCCGTGAAAGTTCACCGCCCGATGTGACCTCCAATCGTTGATCTCGACCATTTTACAATCGACGGTCTGTCGAGTTATGTCTGTTGCACCTCCGCTATATTTTTCCATACGCCGCTAGATATGTCCTGGTCCTATAAATTATCAATTCTCCAAACTATCATGCTTCCATGACGATGTAGCTCTTGCTAAGTTTCTGACACTTGGGTCTTGTCTGAAAATTGTTATGGTGATAACATAAGCTCCAACTGGGGATGTTATCCTCCTTGTGAGGTAGCAAAGAACTCGTAGACCTGGTGCCTTATCCATTGGAATGATCCCAAAACAAATGTGTGCACCCTGCTCCTACCATATCATTAGAGTCTTCTGAAGTCCAAACTCTACACGCTACCCTCAACTGGATACTGAACACCGAATATACTGTTGAAACTGACTGTACACAATACTGGAAATATAAACTGAAAAATTATTGTCTGGAAAGCTTATTTGTACATTCCTACCTACCCTAAAATGCTAAAATGAATACTCAATTAAGTGATGCTAAAGTGCCAATGCAACCAATCAAGCAATTGGCTTCCTGATTTTTCTTCGCTCGCATATTTCTTAAGCAGGCAGACAAATGTAAAAGATGGCAGCTGAAAACAC
This sequence comes from Picea engelmannii, assembly GCA_009831015.1. Lineage (NCBI taxonomy): Eukaryota > Viridiplantae > Streptophyta > Pinopsida > Pinales > Pinaceae > Picea > Picea engelmannii. The sequence goes on from ML862738.1 coordinate 2,918, forward strand.
AAGTTGAATCCAAAACTTGAGCTTATGAATGAAACAAACTCCTCCTTCACTTAAGACTTAAGTCGTTTATTCTTTATGAGAAAAAACAAAAATACGAGACTCTTTCTTAAGTGTTTGTTGTTCTTGCTTTATTTCTTTTGATTTGAGAACATTTTCAAATGAAATAGCAGCAATGGTTTTGTCTACTTCTCCATGCACCTCAAGAAAAACATTCATACATTCTTCAAATATGACATCCATATTATGTGCATCAAGGTTATCCTTTTGTTCATCAAACAATTCTGATTTGGTTTCATTAAACTTCTGGAAATTTGTTTGAGGGCTGCCATTTTGAATTTCAAATGAATTAATAGAAATAAGTTCTTGCTCATAATATTCTTGTAAATGTGAAAAGATGACATCATGAACTATTTCATAGTATAGAGTCCTCATAGATGTATTTTCAAAATCCTTGCCTGTGTCTATGTTGTTTAGAAATTGGACTAGTACATCATTCTCAGGGGAAGAAAGGCAACCTTGAAATACCTTGTCTTGATGGTAATATTGTTGAACATCTGCATTAGTTCTGGGAGAAAGGAAAAGACCTTTGATAAAAATTTCTTCATCAAATTCTTTTTTAATCTAATGATTGAGCACAGATTGGAATTCTGAATTGAAATACCCTTCCAAGTAATGATCGTGCAATGCATGCGAGCTTAGTTGGTGTTCTTCAATGATGATAACCCTTTCATGTAAAACAATGCTACTGAGAATATAGTCAGAACTCCCTATGTTTTCTGAAATTTCATGATTTTCTCTTAACCATTCAAAGGAAGAATAACATAAGGGGAGAGAGTTTTATCTGTAAGTCCGTTGCTTTCTTCACTTTCAATGCCATGCTTGGACATTCTCTGATTTGAAACACTACAGACATTTTATTTTAATAATTCGAATGAGGGAAAACACAATGGCAAGGTTCTGTTACCTGATTCGAAACCTTCTTTATTTTTTCCACTATCATCATAGGTACATTTTTCTATCTCTTCGGGTTTCTGGACATTCTCACTTTCCGCTTTGTCTTTGACCAATGAATGTATTTCTGAATTTACAAGGTCTTCCTCAAAACAAAGAATAGGGTCATCAAGCGTCTGAGAAGAGTACTCCAATATCTTGTCAATCTATTTTGTTGGTTTGGTGTGACTTTGCATCAACACAAATTCATTTTCCTCAACAATAATCTGAGAATTCTCTTTCAACAATTTGAATGTAGTAAAGCAAAAGGGTAGAGAAGTCTCTTCAGTTGATCTAATATTTTGCTCCTCACTGTACTGCTGAAAAAGAAAGTCTTTGATATCACGATCGTCTTTACACTTGTCATATACAGGCAGATCACTGACATATGCCAGGTCATCTAACAAGAACAAACTTGCAACATCAACATGTTCTTCGACAAACTGATTTGTACACTCATCCTCTTGATTATCTATAAATGAGTACATGAAATAATCAACCCCTTGCTTATCATGGGATGGATTAGAAACTAAATCAACACCTTCTCTTTCAACAAGTGGGACATAATTTTTTGCAACATCCTTGGTATTAGGAAATTCAAGAGGGCCTATGACATGGTCAACTATATGCTCAAGGTTCCAATCAACCATTTTCTGTTCATATTCTCTTTTATTTTCTTTAGCATCTAACTCCTCATTTTGGATCTATTTACATGCTTGGATGTTGTGTTGAATATCCTGAGCATCATCAAACATTTTTTGTAAGGACTTAGGTCTTCTTTCCATTAGGAGGAAAGACAAGTCTAGATGAAGAGTAGTTGCATAATGGAGCATGGCGGCAGCTTCTGTGGGTTGAATTCCTTTGGACAAATTGTAATAGACACTAGAAAACCTCCTACTGAATATGGAAATAGTTTCATTGCTCTTCTTTTTTAAGGCATAGAACTCTATAAGTTGTAGATCCAAATATTTCTTCCTGCCCCAAAACTTTAAAAATACATCCTTCAATTCCTCCCATGAGATAATTGTTTCTGGTTGCAAATGTTTAAACCAATCTTTGGTGTCTCCTTTCAAGGATTAAGAGAAGGCCCTCACACAAACATCGTCATGGTCAATCTCAAAAAAATCTATAAAATGCTCAAACCCTTGGATGTGTTTTTCAAATGAGATGGTATCAGGTTCCCCATCAAACATAGGTAGGTACTCATAGTGTTTTGGAGGAAAATCATGAAGGATGTGAGGTAGCTTTAAGGGTTTGTATATTGCTGAATCTTGGAGGGTGTTGGGTCAAGTGCATGAGATGAAATATCAACCCTGGTTTCATGAGACTTATCAACTTGGTTGTGGTCATCACATGGCCCAGATGGGAATTTTTTATCAACATCAGTGATACAGTGAGGATATGCATGCACAAATTTAAGAGGAGGATATATAATTGCAAGATCTTCATTAGAATGCAACAGGTAAAGAAAAATTTGTTTGGCATGTTCAAGGAAAAAGCAGAGGCAACTTATAACAAACAATAAAATGCCTTGGAAAAAATCCAATTTTAAGTACTTGTTTTCTTCCATAATGTATTTTCATGCCTCTGTCAAGGGATCTCATTTTCCAGTGGAGTCTTTGAATTACATTTGAAGCATGAGTAGAGTCGCCAATAATGTTTTGGAAGCTAGATTCTGCATTGAGAATGGAGTCGCTAGTGAAAATTCAAATTTTTGGATTCTTCTACTAGTGGAATCACCTTTAAACTGATTTTTTGATGTGTGGATTCGCCAGAGCAGGAATACAACCAATATGTGTCTAAGTGACTGTTCCTCTCAGACCTTAGAAATTAACCATGTCGTTCTTCCCAGGGAAAAAAAATTCAATTTCATCCCCGACAACGACGCCAGAATGTTAGCACTCTGTAAATTTTGTCTGGCTGAGAAGACAAATGACGGAGGTAAATATTTCAACCAGCTTTAGAGCTAATGCACTAGCGTACTCAACTCAGAGAGAGATCTCTCATGTCACTTGATATATATATGGAAATCGATGGCTAGATTTGGTTTGTGTTGGGGGCTTTTAATAAAATAACTGGAGAAATGAAGATAACATTTGGGCTATGGGGTCTGGAATAAATAGAATACATCATCAAACCCGAGGAATATTCAGAGGAAAAGGATAAATCAGGCAGTAAGTCTAAGTTTATATCTGAAAATTTTGCATGACATCAGAGGAAAAAGAAACACATAACTACATCAGAGCATTGCAGAAATGAATTCTAAATAAGTTAAGAAGAAAGAAACACAGTCTAAGTTGCTAAGCCAAGAGCATCAAATAATGAATTCTAGGCCTCTAAATCTCCAATTTAGACAGAAAGAAGTGTGAATGAAATATATGCTTATAGGAAATACATACTATGAGGGGAAAACAAGACTCATATCACTGTCAGTTAGAATCTTTTCATAAACAATCCAAAATCTGCCTCTGCATTTATATATTCATTCTAGCCCCAAAATTTTACAAAAAGCCTTCCTGCACAGAGGGCAAGCTCCTCTTTCTCCATCCTTTTCTATATCCTCGAGATAATATATATAGAGGAATTTTTTGTAGAATTCAAAACGTCCAGACTTCTCGTAATTCTAAAATTAGAGATGAGTTACAAGGAGGAATGATTTATAATAACCATTATCATATTTTAAAGGGACCGTTAGGAACAAGTTCATCATATCTAGGCCCCTTTCTTCGACCGCCATCTATCCAAAACATGATGAGATGTACTTATTCTTGTTTGAGAATTTATTTTAGCTCAATGATCTCCTTCTTCAGACTGACCAACCAAGCCGGTTGATTCTCCCCAATGCTTTCAGTCGTTTTGGTCATGTTTTTTTGTCTTTTGTCGTTTTCTCTGTTTCTTTTTTATAGCTGGCCTATTGATGATTAGGTCCTTCATGATGGGATTTAGCCTAACTTCTAATCCTATGTCTATAACAGGTTCTGTATGGAATTTAGTGGCTAATATACGTGCAATTTCCCTTTCCATCTTACTAGTAGATAAACCCACCATGTTACTTGAATGACCTGTTTGACTGGATATGGCTTTATTGGCCTCGTCCATGTATTCCAGTATCACGAACACTGAGATGTTCCTTTAGAGAGTCAATCTTACGGATGAGATGATACCCTCATATTTGAGAATCGGTAGTTATAGATTTCTAATCATGAATCACTGACAGAGTTACTTACAAGTACGTTGGTTTACCACGCTTGGCTATTCTATCTCAAATGATTAGCTTTCGAGTTCATTATATGGCGGCGTTCACCTGAAATCATACAGTTGTGAAGTACCGAACGAGTGAAGTGAGGTGATTCCGACCAGTCATCACCTGCCCCATGAGTGGTTGATTTGACATATTGAAACAGGTGACATCGGGGCTTTGGCGAAAGTGGTTTCAAGCAAATCGCCTTTTGCCCCGATGTCTCTCTGGAGGCGTTGTGTGTCCATTTTAAAAACCATAATGGTTTTCCCCGGTCCGCCCTTACATGATTAAGTCTCGTGCAATTTCACTGCTCGATGTGACCTCTAGCCGTTGATCTGGGCCGTTTTACAATTGATGGTCTATCGAGTTATGTCTATTGCACCTCTGCTATATTTGTCCATACGCCACCAGATATGTCCTGGTCCTCTAAATTATCAATTCTCCAAACTATCATGCTTCCGCGACGATGTAGCTCTTGCTAAATTTTCGAAACTTGGGTCTTGTCTGAAAATTGTTATGGTGATAACACAACTAATGGCGTCGACTACTCCTCCAAGTAAAAAACATAGTAACAATATTTGTACTAATGAAACACTACTATGAATAATAACTAACCATGTCCTTTTAACACTTTTTGTTATTGTAGTGGATGCCCATGTAGTGCATCAATGTCCACGTCCTGCTATTAGAACTAGTACAATGCTTGAGATGACCCATTGCCTTCCAACAATAGAATAGGGTTGGACAATACCTGAAGGTCAGGATCAAGATGAATGTGATGATGATTTACTCATGAATTTTATAAAAAAGAAGAAACAAAAAGAAGTGATTGTATATATTTTTAGGGAAAATTTTATTAATATAAATTAATGACTTTATAATTTTTTGTTTTGTTGGTTGTGTGTGAATCTTATATGTTCTTTATGCATGTACCTTCTTTCTTTCATTTACCTTTGATTATTGTTTTTCTACTTGTTATGCATGATTGGGTATGGGGAATTTAGAGTGATGCAAGGAGGGGAGGGAGGGGCCAAATGAGCTTCCACCTTCACGTGGTTGGTCTTGTTTAGTAGAAAATAAATTACTCTCAAAACCAAGAGGATTTAATTCACGAGGTATTCCCCTTTAGTACTTATATAGCATCATACATGTTTAATTATTATTCAGTCATATAACGTTTAATTCTCTTTTTCAAATGGAAGCTCATAGATGTTTAGTTATTGTTCAATCATTTAACCTATTATTATCTTTGACAAATGCAGGTTTGAAGGGCGGTCACCTCCACGATCCACAATGCATTTTTGAAAGGGTACATATCATTTACTTCTCTTGCGTCATTAGTTAGTTACATTGTTAGTTACATTAGTTAGTTACATTATGTAGTATTTATTTCATGCATTGGTTTGTTACATTAAACTCAATGACGAGGCTTCTTCCAAATCTATTGCAAGTGCATTACTACTCGGAAGTACACCTTTTGGGAAGCATTATGACAATGTTTATATCCTACAATATATTTATCCAATATGCTTTGTAGGTGGTTATAGCTTCATCAAGTACCCAGCCAAAACATCCAGCAAAATATTGAAGTCTTCAAAAACTTCGGATTCAACAGATTCAAAAACCAACTATGAGGTACTTATTCTCAAATTTAATTTTATTTTGTGAGTTGCGTTTTTCTATGAAGTCACATTATTTAAGAGAAACACCCTTGACCAATCCTTAATCTATGCCCTAGCAATTGAATGTAAGATTGATAGACACCCTTGTTTTCCTCTCTCTTGTAACCATAACTTTAACCCTCAACCTCACAACCATAATACTTGTTGATTCTTTTGTAGCACCGAGAGGCATTCCCATAGGTGCCCTAGGTGTTGGGCATGTGGGAATCATTGTGGGCACCATGATGGAATTTTCATTTGAAGAAAATCCCATTGTATTTTGAGTTGGGGGCTTGGGGGCTTGGTGATGGGCTTTGTGGGTTTGTGTTGGGGCTTCACACCCACAAGAAAGTCTAATTTGATGTTGACTTTGTGTAGGGGTTGCTTCTATGATGACCACTAAGAATTGTTTATAAAGAAGAGAATTCATTGTGATATTTCATCATATTAGAGACAAGTGAAGTGAGAGCTTGGTGATTTCAGTCCAAGTGTGGTGACCTCGTCTAGCCATGGAGGAGGCCTTTAGGCCTTAATTCTACTGCAATATTTTTTTGTTTTAGGAAGGTACCTTGGAGAGGATATCTTGGCCTAGGAAAGAAAGGTAGAAATAGTATGAGGGAAGGTTTTTGTGGCTTCCAGGAACTGGGAAAGGATTCATCCTAGTCACGGGCCTAGGAAGGCTCAACCTGCTTGTTGAGTGTAGTCGCAGCCTAGAGGGAACTCAGACAACAAGGAAAGGAGTGTCACAGGCATGTTTCGGCAGAGACAGAGGTCTGTCCTACCTGCTGGAGATGTTCTAGGGCTATCGTGGGCCTAGAAAGGAAGCCAAGGAGGCTTGGACAAGTACCAAGGGTTGGACAACATGCCTAAAGAGGTTCGACCTGCTAGCAAAAGGAAATATCAAGCATGTAACAGTCTTGGCCTACATAATTAAGGTTTGTCGCAAGCCTAGGAGAGGGTAACAATAATTGAGGAGGGCTGCCACAAGTGTGGCAATAAGAAGTTGAGTGCACAAGGCTGCCACAACAATAGATTTGGGGGACTGACAAATGACAATTTTGAGGGTAGTGATCAATAGTGTTTAAGGGTTATTTAAGGGAAGTGAACAACATTGTTTGAGGGCTATTACAGGCTGTAAAAATAAGTTGTAGTAGGTGGATGAGGTTTCCAAAGGACCAGACAGGGCAACCAAGACCTAGGACAATTGTTGGAGAATTTGTGGGCAAGGAAAGGCTATAAGGACTCAACCTAGGCCTAGTTTTTATTCTCTTCTAAATGGCATTTTACTGTGGTTGTAAAATGGCCAATTTCCCTGGTACGGGAGCCCTAAATTTCTTATTGAAGGACTAATAATGAAATTTGGACGGGGGAAGAAATATTATGTACTGTGCATCATCTAATTGTTGTTATAAATTTATGTTGTGAATAATTGGTTGGTTAGACATTTCAGTGTGTTTATGTTTGCGATTCAGAGTTGGGTTAAATTCTGTGAAATCGTAGAAAACATAGACCAGACCTGAGGTGTAGTAAAATCTAACAATACTACTTTTGTACCTCAACCAACCTTCCCTCCAAACACTAATTTTGTTGGCCCTTCCTCTTCTCACCCAAATCAATGGTGTCACTTCCATAAAATATAATCACATTTTGTTGCTGATTATTTTGTGTTAAAACATCAGGCCACATCCAAAGAGTTGTACATTAAACAATTGTCCCTAGACTATGGAGATTCCCCACCATCCCCTACCCCTCAACTGAAACTTGAATTTATCCATCTCCTCAATCCTACCACTGTAGATCCTTCATTACTCTTATTGATGAAAGAAAATATTACCAAATCTATGGATCTTCTTTTTACTCATAATTGCTAGGTTAAATCAATTAGCCACAATCAACCTTGACATGGACAACAATATTAAACAAAAAAACTCATTTCTCATAACGTTATGGAMTGGCTGCAACTATCTACCACAACCCATCCCTCTCTATATCATCTTAGTTGGGTCTAAAAAAATGACCCTCACCTRTTGTTAATAAACATTGCAAGATTAGATTACCTTCTAACAATTTATTGATTTCTTTGCAAATTATTGCKTCTAAGGTAAGATTCATGAGTTGACATTTCTTTCGGATTGGTATGACACCATATTTAATTGGTATAGAGTGTTTCACAACACATGGGTCAAAACCATGCAAGTCCTTGYAAGACATGTTAAAATATTGTGAAACTCTCCAGAGAGTTTGGTGAATCTCTCTTTCTTCATCAGTACATAAGGCCCCTATTTACAAAATTTCAAGGTCTATTAGTTCCAATATTTATAGGGTTAATTTAGCTTCTCCAATCTTACACTTGGAAAATTAATTAGTAGGATTTCTCTTTTGAGAAGAATCACTAGCTAAAAACATGTTTTCCAAAGAGGTTAATCCCTTGGGAAAAACATTATGTTTTAAGTTGACGACTCTAGAAAACTCGAAAACTTCTTCATTTTGATCTACTAGGAAACAAAAAATGTCACCATCATGATCAAAGATTTTCCATGATTCTTTCTTATTAGGCACATGAAGGCAATATATAAATATAGCAACATGTTATAGTTTATCTCTTAAATCTTGTTTATTTGGATTAGGAGCATATACAATAGGCTTATTTGAATTACATTTAATTGTTTTTGAATGTAAGCTAGATTGAAAAACGAGTAATTCTTGGTTAGATGTTGCATGAGCTAGGTATATTGTTTAAAAATATTTTTGGCTAGTGAATAAATCTGCATAACTAGATTAATAATAAGTTCAAAATCATCGAAAGCATGGATGCATTTTCATCTTAACTTAAAAAAATTGTCTAACTTGAGGCATAAGGCTTCAAATTCCAGTATGTTATTGGTAGACTCAAAATTTAAATAAAAAGAAAAGGAGTGAGATTTTCCTAGGGGAGAGTAGAGTATGATTCCAACACCACAACCTTCACTAGAAGAGGCATTGTCAAACTGCATGTGCCATATTTGATCATCTTCTTCATCACTGGGATGGAAGACTAATTCATTATGCTCTTTGATGAAAACATAATAGGTACCTAGGCTACTTTTTACAAAATAAACATTGGATTTTGGTAATCTTTTGACATAAGATGCAATTCTTAGATCTCTAAGAATGAAAATTTTCTTAGGCTTCGATGCACTATCACGTCGAAGACATCTAGATTGAGGTAACCTCATGTTAATTGTTTCCATTCTCATCCTAAAAATGTTAGAGTAATTTTCTACATAATGTCTACTACTTGAAAATTACAAGTTGTGCGGATCTTAGGGTGGGTACTCATTACTACAATGAAATCTTTGATCTAATCATCAATTGGTTGCATTTTTTTGTCGAAGGTCATTTTTTTATTTGTTTCATTCATGCATGATAGACCTAACTATTCCTTGATAGTTTTCAACATAATGTTTGGTTGGGAACCACCATCAATTAGTGGGCTATTTTTCCCATCATTTTCATAGAAACGTAAAAGAGTATGTATTTAGCTTATAGGTGTTTTGAATAGTGGTAGATGATGTAACAAAATATGCTATAGGTTACAGTATATGTTACACTACTAGATATGATTAATCCAATACTATCTCCATTACATCTTACATAACCCTTACTAGTTATGATTATCTTATTGTTCGGGCTCTATGCGATCCATGTCCATTAAGCTAAGAGATATGGCCAATGTATACATTGTGCATTACTTATACCATCATAACAGTAGTATACAATAAGTAATGGAGTTTACTCATTAGTGATTGATATGTACAAAGTAGGCTATAGTTATAACTAACTTAGCTTTGTTGATACATGGCGTTGATTCATATGAGTGATTCCCATTACTAACCTTGTATGTAAGTAAGTTACAATGTTAACTACTTAGTATTAATCCCATTCCTTATATGATAATTATAGCTTGCAATCCATATCCATGAACAATTATTGTCCCGTATGTAACATGATACTAATTCCATTACTAGTAAACTCTAATTCCATTGATATAGTGAAATAGAAGCAATAGTAATATGGAGTCATAGATACCTAAACAGTAAGTATGATTACTCTTATCACATGCTTATACACGTGTGTTCTATCCAATGTATTCATTACGCTTATGACTTTATTACATTAAAATTTTGTTTGAATTTTAATAAAAAAATTCAATTTACCTTGTAAAATGACGATTCGTGTTTCTCTTTAACAAAGAAATAGTTTAAAAATGAAAAGAAAACCCTTGTGATTAAACGAACCTTTAAATACTTCCTATCATGCCATCGTCCTCAAGTTTGCCATCACATGAAATATCTGATACTTGATATGTTATCACGTCATCTTGCCATCATTGTACTTATCACATATTGGGTGAATCGTATTGAAGGTTGTTATGACTTAAGGATTGTGCGATACCCAATACTTGATATCCATAATCCTTAAGTCATGAAAACCTTCAATTGGATTAAGGATTACGCGATACCCGATATCCAATTTCTAATATCGGGTATCACACAATACTTAAGTCATAAGAACCTTCAATACGAGTAAGGATTGTGCGAGACCTGATATCTAATATAGGATATCGATCTTTCCTGTCAAACAAGACTGTTTATCTAGAAAATATGTGATATCCTATAATCAATTTCCAGGAGATTAAGGGTTAAACAAATATTAATGTGTTTAAACATGATATTAACACTCAAAATTTGCACGATTTGAACATTTCCCAATGTCAGAGGAATAATTGATTACAAGGGTTGTTCTAATAAATGAATATTGTGATTCATGAATAATACACAAGTTCTGAAGTTATGGTGAAATGAATTTCATTTAAATGCCATTTATAGTAACTGTAAATAGATCTATGGACAAATCCAACCCTTTAATAACACAATTTATTTTTGTTTTCATCGTCTTTTACCATATCATAACTTCCATAAACACTTTGAATTCTCAAAACCTTGGCTACATAATGACTTTGTTTTCTCCTCCTTGCAATAGAAGTAAGTTTATTTTTTACTCTTTTTTGTATCTGTTAATAAAATAATTACAGTATGTCTCTCAGTCTAATCCTTTTCTCTAAATTATCAATACATGATTAATAAAATGACACCCAAAGGAGCTAGGAGAGAAGGCAAGAGCACAAAGACAGAGGAATAAGAAAATCCAAACACGCTCTTATTTTTTGATACCTTATATAAAGTGGGTGCTAGTTGCAAAGAATGGAGAGAAATGTATGATTTTTAGAAGTTGGTGACTTCTCCAACGAATATCAAGAAGATGCAAATCACCTAGTAGAAGTTTGTAGCTCTGCTTTGCACAAGATAGCTACCAGACTAGTCCTCATGCCCTATATAGACATGGTTCACTAGATAATATGTCATGTAAGTTAAAATACTTGCACTATACTAAGTGATTCAAAGCAAGTAGTTGGGTCATTCCGCCCTCATGATTTAGAGGCAATGTATGCATTACCTACACCAAAAACAAACCTAGATGATAAATTTCTTGATTCTTTTGTTAAGAAAGAGGTCACTGGTGAATAAATAAATATGGCCAAGTTATATAAAGAATGGTTAGTTGATGACTCTAATTTCAAAATTAGAATCAAAGGGTTGTACCCTACCAACATTCTGAAGGAATCAATGATGATAGTGGCTGCTATGTTTTGTTGATTATTTAGAGAACCTAATGCACTCAAGTTTAAACTATAATGGGTTACCTTAATACATCAGGTGTTAAACAAAGGAACCATATTCAATTGGGCAACCATCCTATCCAACAATTAGAAGAAACAAGTTGAAAAGATAATAGCAGCTCCTCTTGGGTTTATTCCTCGATTCTTCATGTCTGACTATCTAGTAGACGCAGTATGTGTAAAAACCCCATTTCCATTGATGAAGTGGAATTGGACTTCGATGCAACAACCCATCCATATTTACTACAACAACCTCTGGGTATTCAATACCAATCAATGTTTTTATGAGATCTGTAATAACTTTATGATTCCTCTACATCAATTATTATTCATCCACACACCTCCTAGGTTTTCAAATGATGCCATGGAAATAATTTCATCCGTAGGGGACTGGTTTATTGAAGAATTTTTCTCCTATTTGAGAATTTATGGTTGTGAGGGTCCACTCCATGCTCTCTCGAAATATGTTCCAGATAGATTTGCTATAAAGGAAATAACTTATCAAACAGTGGGAACATGTATAACATTGGCCTTTAAAACTGGTTCAAAGAAATTTTGGCATGTCTTTCCAATAAAATTGGTATTTTACTCTTTATTCGATTATCAACATGCCAGAATTGAAACAACAACCCTAGACAAGATTCAACTATCATACATTGCCTTTAAGAAACATGATCCCCTGCAAATTGTACATAATCATTGCCAAACTTTAAGCAATTTCAGAGGACACAGTCATGAAGATATTCATTTAGATAAAGTGTTTCAAAAATCTTAGTCTTATGAAGAGGTGTGTAAAAGCATGGAAGAAATCCCAAAAGGCACCAAGAGACGCGATTTTGTGGCGTTTCGAAGACATTGGAATTCTTCCCTTGGGAAATTATTTACTATTGATCATCAACTTTCTTCGGGTTGAGATAAGAAGTAAGAATAGAGAAACACATATCAACAAAGTTAGGAGCAAACAACACCTCATAAAAATGATTCTTAGAATGGTCAACCAAAAGGAGACATGGGCACCATTGCAATTACTGATATTTCAAAGACTCCTTTGGCATAAATTCCAGGTAATTCTTATGATTAACTCATTCCTATTGATCCATTGAAACCAATTTTTGATGAGGTACCTTCTTTAGGAGAATATTTTTTTAGATGTGAGAAAAAAAATTCATAAAAGGAAGAAACTGAAAGAAGAAAATGGACCAAATAGGAGAAACTCCTCCTAAACAAACTGTGTTATGGGATGCTTCCAAATTGGATGTTATATCATTTTCTGGGGAAGTTGCAGACTCCATGGGATCCTTTGCTCAAGCTAATAAATGGTCTGTGGAAAATCTCAAGAAGTTTATTTCTCAATAGAAAGACGAGATTAAGTCTTTTGAAAAAGTACTACAACATCAAAAGTCTCCTGCTGAAATTGACTTCCAAAATCAAACAAATGTCATTAAACAACAACATCAAGATCAAATCCAAGATCTCAAAGTATATTGGAAGAAAGAAATCATAGAGAAATATGAAAAAACAAATCAATTAGCTCTTCAAGTTGCATAATTGTAGAAAGCGCACTCAATGTGGGAAGATTTAAAAGATGAAGTTTTATCAATTAATGAACAACTCAAATCATCTGAAAAAGACTTCTATTAGAAACTGAGTTGCATCCATAAGTCTAACAAAACCCTCAGTGATTCTGTGTTTAGTATCGAAGGCAAAATGTCTAAAAGTAAGTCTTTCCATGACACATTTAATAAAGTAAGCAGTTGGCAGGAGAAACAGAAGATCATTCTAGCAAATGTGTCAAACATATCTGATTTGGAAAAACTCAAGATTCAAATTTCCCTAGACTCCTAGATAAAGAAATTAAGGCAATGACAATACTTGGTCAAAGATGCAATCATATATTGTTCTAGCGTTTCGGAAAATGCAGTTGATATTATTATTGAATTTGATATGTGAAATGTTCAATTTTTAGGTAAATCAATCTTGGGAGATTCCTTCTTTTCAGAGCTTCAACAACAGAGACATGATACAAAAAAGTTGATCGAAACTTTATATAAATGCAATTTGCAAGCAATTAATTGGTTTATCATTAACCCATCTACATGCACAAAAGTTATCAATAATTTATGTTCTAGATTGCAAGGATAAATCAATATTATTGCAAGCAAAGTCTTCCATTGTGAGATGCTTCTAGATAAGACAACTCCTCCATACATTTCTCAAGCGTTGGAGAATCTCACTCAATGGAAATACCACATAGAGGAGACTGAGGAATAGTAGCATCAAATCAAGAATGACGATCTCGGAAATCGCAACAAGTTTCTTCTTCTTAGGAATTATGTTATCTTTACTTTCCTAAAAACTTTGATGTTCATTTAAAAAAAAAAAAAAACTCTATTTATAAGATTTGGTATTCACAACCAAGGGGTTGGAAATTCTAGAAAATAAGGCTATGTGCACTGTTGTAAAAGCCTGAACTTTTTTGAGTTTTGAAGACCTAGAAGTGACAACAACTATATGATGTTTTGATGGTTTTGGTACTATTATTTAGGACTAATGACATGTTTATTTTGAAAACCACTTCTTTATCTTGTCAAATTTATTTATGAATGAAAGCTTTATGTTCTCAGCTTCTGCATTGTTGTTAGAATTTCGAGAAATTTTCATCATTCATTCATAACTGAATTTCACATTAGATAATCTGGAATTAAACATGAGTATATGTATTAATGATTCTTGAATAACCATTTGCTATACTTGTTATTTACATAGTACATAAGTTTAAACTATTGTTTTGGCTATAAGAACTATTTATGAAGTATGATAGTTCATCCTTATTTCATGTTTAATTTATATTATCAAATATGGGTATGCAGATTGATATTTTCTTAGTAACTATTTACTAAGAGGATGTTTGCATCAATTTGACATCATTTTATCATAGGTGAATGCATGGAACACAAAAAATACTTTAATGCTATGAGGATGAATGATATATGGTTCTAGTTCATATTTGATCCTAAAACACTTGTTTGACCTAAGGGCTAATGCAATAGTCGTGAAGCCCAAACAATGTTTCTCTTTGTGTAGGTAAAGATATGAACTCTCTCAACAGTTTCAGGCTAGATGAAAAGTTTAAAGTTCTAAACATTTTCAAAAGCAAAAAATTAAACGAATGTTAATAAGATGCCAATATTTGGATTCCTTTGTTAACGAAGTTGTAACGTACCCCAGCCCAAACGAGGGACATTATGGTTAAAAATATACATAAAAATGAAATTTATGCTAACTAATTTAATTCATTTGCAGTTAAATCATTTCTTGTAGCTTTCAGCTCCAGATTAAAACAAATGTATTTATTGTCTATAACCAAAAAACAAAAGCATCTATAGCATGTTAATGATCAACATGAAATGCAGCTAAAAAACTAATTACAACAACATATAAATTACTTCCAAAAACACTGAGTTCATGCACAACAATTAAACACATAATTTAACACAACGACAAGATAAAACAGTTATCTTTTCACAATAGTTTTGAACCAGCTGCTTGGGACGGACGTTCCACCCAACCATAGACTGACTATTCCAAGTATCAATAGCCAGTCACCCCCGAGTTGAGGGTAGAAATCCACAAAAGAAGGTGGTCTCTCACAGTCCACTCACAACTCATAAAACTATCACCCCAGTTGATATTCTCCTACAATTATCCCAAGTTTCTACTAGCTCTCTTCCTCTTGATCTGTCCAACCCAAGGAATTTACCCCCCTTCATTGATCTCAGTCCCATGGGCATCCCATTCATTTATCAGGGTCTCTCTAGCATAGACAGCTAGGAATCTCTTAGCTGGGAACTCAAGGGAAATTGTTGCTAGGAAAACTATGAGCAAACCAACAACAAACAGTTGTTGTTTCAGTGCAACTCACACAAGAGTTCACTATTCAGGCCTAACAACCTGGCTCTTCATTTTTATAGATCCAATTCATTCCAATAACACTCTAGCATACTCTAGAATTCGCTCTCCATGGTTGCACCAGCTTCAAGCTCTATTTCTTGCTCTCTCCTTGCTTCCACATGCACAAAATTGACTTTTTCAAACTTGTTGGCCCAACCCATATGCATTTCCTCTCTTTGGATTGCCTTTATTGACTCACACTCTTCCCCAAGTTGATTGTACTCAACCCCGATGTGCCCAATAAATTTGGGATGTGACCACTGACACCCACCCTCTTACATGTATTCAATGATTGGCTTTGGGAACACTCAATTAGAAATGGGAAGGTTCATATAAAAATAGCAAATTTAGGAAAATGGGTTTAATTAATATACATGGGTATTTCGCCCTTGGACCCATCTTGGCCATTATCTTAGACACTCCCTACCCCCTCTTGTGGATTAATTCAGCCCCCATCTCTTGTCTATGCCCTCTTAACAACTGGCATCATATTTTTATTAATAAAACAAGGAAATACAATCTGCATATTACATCACTTTGGTCGTAGCCACACATTGTATCTTCATAAGCATTAATTGAACTAGGGATTATAGTGGGGATGTTACATTCCCCCTCCCCTAAAATTGTGCATTGTCCTTGGTGCACTCAATGCCAATATGCATATATGAAAATTTACATCACAACACTTATAAATAAAAATTCAACAATTTAACAACTCCAGCAGCAACTCCGACCATAATCTCATATTCCTCTCAACTCGTTGACCCAAGGAATGCACCATTTGTTTATCAGGGATAACCCAAGGGATGTACCATCATTTTATCAAGGCTAACCCAAGGAATGAGACATTCTTTTATCAAGGTCCCCAACATCGTTGGATAGGACTTGGAGATGTGGTTCGAGAATTTTAGCTGCTCAAAATGGAGTCTTGCATTATGTTTTCTTCAAAACTGTAAAAAAATTGTGGGTACTTTGCCCGCATGTTTTCTTCATGCTCCCATGTAGCATCTTTAGAACCGTAGTAGATCCATTGAACATTTACCATCCCTATGGCCTTGTTCTTGAGCACTCTGACTTTCTGTTCCAGGATGCGTATTGGTTCTACCTCGAAATCCCCTTCGTGCTCCACCTGGATCACATTACAATCAATTATGTGGTTAGGATCATGCAGATGTTTATTTAACATTGATACATGAAATACATTATGCACTCTCATGGATGTAGGCAAAGCTAACATGTAAAAAAATGGCCCTACCCTTTCTAATATTTCAAAAGGCCCTCAATATCTCGTTGCCAACTTCGGGAAACTTCCTAATCTTAGCAAACTTCTCTTTGCCTTCACTTTCAAAAGCACATGTTCTCCCACTTTAAAATCTTTGAGAACTATGTTCTTGTCTACATAACTTTTTTGCCTATCCTGACAAACCTTTTTCACAATTTTGGTCCAACAACTATTATGTCTGTTGGATTATCCCAACTCACTGGTGTGTAACATTTTCTTCCATACAATGCTTCAAACAGACTTGTTTTCAATGAGGCTCGATACCCATTGTTGTAGGAAAATTCAATTAAATGAAAATAATCTTCCCACTTTGATGGTTGATCCTTCACATACATTCTAAGCATGTCCTCAATTATCATGTTAGTCCTTTTTGTTTGCCCATCTGACTCTAGATGATATGTTGTACTAAAATTTAAATTTGTCCCAAATCCCTTGAACAAACCCTTCCAAAAAATGGATGTAAACTTTGGATCTATGTCTGAAACTATTCCTTTAGGTACCCCATGTAACCTAGCAACTTCTTTTATGTACATATCTACAATATTTGTTTTCTTGTGTGTAGTCTTTGCTGGAATAAATGTGTTGCTTTAGTCAATTTATCCACCACCACCATGATGGAATCATGTTGCTTCATTGTTCTAGAAAGCTTAGTAATAAAATCAACTATAACTACTTCCCATGTCCATTCCGGAATGGGCAATGGATGTAGCAAACTTGTTGGGTGTCTATGTTTTGTCTTTACTTTTTGGCATTCTAGACATTTGGCTATGTAATTAGCCACTTCTTTCTTCATTCCTGGCCAAATATATTGGCTTCTTACTGCTACAATAATCTTTTGATATCCTAGGTTCCCTGCATATGGCACATTATGCATCTCCTTCAACATTTCATTTTTCAGTTCACTGGAATTCGGCACATACACCTTACCCTTGTACATGAGAATTTTGTCTTCTTTCAACTCATAATAATTAAATTTCTGCTGAAAATTACCTCGTTGTAATGCTTCTTTTATTTTCACATAGTGTTGATCTAAATTTTCTGCTGCA
Organism: Picea engelmannii; assembly: GCA_009831015.1. Classification (NCBI taxonomy): domain Eukaryota; kingdom Viridiplantae; phylum Streptophyta; class Pinopsida; order Pinales; family Pinaceae; genus Picea; species Picea engelmannii. The sequence continues at coordinate 20,808 of ML862738.1, forward strand.
ATAATTTTGTCTTTCATATATGTCATGTACATGTTGATGGCTGCAATATACACTTAATGAGCTCTCCTGTTGAGTGCATCAGCCACTTGATTTTCAGTTCCATTTATATGCTTAATTTCAAAGTCATATTCACTCAAAAATTCCAACCATCTATATTGTCTGACATTTAGTGTTGGTTGTCCAAACAAATGTTTCAAACCACAATGGCCTATCCTTAGTTTTAATTTCTTACCCATAAGGTAATTCCTCAACATTTTCAATGCATGTACAATCGCTACTAACTCCAAGTCATATGTAGCATAATTCCTCCCATGCTCTTTTAATTTTCTGGACTCATAGCATACCACATGGTCCCTTTGACTGAGAAATCCATCGAGTCCTTCCTTGTATGCATCAGTGCACACAACAAAATCTTCATTTGGATATGCAATATTCAATATTGGTAGACTTGTCAATATTCCATTCAACTATTGAAAACTCTCTTCACACTTGGAAGTCCATTTGAACTTCACTCCCTTCTTTTGCAAAGAAGTGATTGGACTTGCAATCTTTCAAAATCATTTTCTGAATCTTTGGTAGTAACCGACAAGACCCATGAATGATCTTACCTTTGTCACATTTTTTTGCCTTCTCCATCCTCTAATGGCCTCTATCTTCTTAGGATCAATTTCTCTTCCTACTGCTGAAATTATATGCCCTTACTTAGCTTAGCATACAATATATGCTCTCTTAATATTTGCAACACCATTCTTAAATGTTGTTCATGTTCCTCTTATGATTTAGAGTAGACGAGGATATCATCCAGGAACACAATTACAAACTTGTCCAGATACTCCCTAAGCACTCCATTCATCAAACACATTAAAATTGTTGGGGCATTTGATAGTCCAAATGGCACTACCGTGAATTCATAATGCCCATATCTTTTTTTGAATGTTGTCATGCTGATGTCTTCTTCCTTTATCCTTACTTGATGATGACATGATCTCAAGTCAATCTTGGAAAAGATTCTTGCACCTTTCAGTTGATCAAATAAATCGTCAATTCTAGGAAAAGGATACTTATTCTTTATGGTAACCTTATTAAGCTACCTAAAATCAATACATAGCCTTAAGGTTCCATCCTTCTTCTTCACAAAAAGAACCAGGGATCCCCAAGGTGACACACTTGGGTGTATATATCACTTCTTCAAAAAAAATTCAAGTTGCATATGTAACTCTTTTATTTCTGGTGTGCCCATTCTGTAAGGTGTCTTAGACTCTGGGGAAGCTCCTGGCACAAAATCAATAGAAAAATCAATGTCTCTATTTGGTGGCAATCCTTGAATTTATCTAAAAACATCTTCAAAATCCCTCAAGACCAGATGGTCTTCAATTCTTTCAACTTTGTCTTTGGTTGCCTCCTTGATATGGGATGCAAACATCTAACATCCCTTCCTAAAGCTCTTTTTCAACTACATAGCTGAAATCTCTCTAACAACTACAGCTCGTGGAATGCCTTGAATGTTGCCTTGCTAGCCTTCATCATCAAGACATGTTATTGTCTTGTTGTAGCAGTCTAGGTCAACATGATGTTTCTCCAAACAATCCATGCCAATTAGACAATCATATGAACCCAATGGTACGATTTTTACATCTTCCTTTTTGCTAAGTCCATCCATGTCTATTGGGAAATCTCTAACCAACTCATTGATTTTCCTCTTAGCCCCCTGTGGCTAACTGAACTAACCAAGATTTCTTATGCTTACTTATTTGCAAGTGAAATATTTCAACAATGTTATCATTTATGTAACTATGGCTAGCTCCATAATCAATCAAAATTGCTATGGGTTGGTTGTCAATCTTACCTTCCACTTCATTCATGGGGGATTCATACTCTGCATGCTTGTTGTCCAAGGATGCATAAATCCTTGGCATGCTTCCTCCCATGTATTTCACTATCTCAACCTCTTGAATGTTGTGTATAGTCCTCATTCTTTCTCCTTTGTGAGGGTAGTCCCTATATAAGTGATTACCCTCACATCCCCAACATTGAACAGGTTGTTGCCTTGGCCTTTTCCCAAAAGAATCTGCATTCTTTTGCTCATTTTGGGTTGTTTGACCTTGTTGATTTGCTTGGGAGTTATTTCTAAAATAGGGTGGCTTAAAACATTTATGCCTTTAACCCTTTTTCCCTTTCATCTTGTCATTCCAATATTTTTGGAAAACCGACCTTCCTTTGCTTTGCTCATAAAGGTGCCTTGCTCTCGTTATGGTTTCCTCCAAAGTATTGGGATTATCATATTGTATCTTTTCACTATAGAAGGAGGGTAAACCACTTAGAAACCATTGGATTTTAACCATCTCATCCTTGATGATGTCAACATACTTCTACAATTCAAAGAACCACTTCTCATGTTCCTCCATTGTCATGGTTCCCAACTTGACTTTAAAGAACTTTTTCATCTTTATCTCATAGTAATGCTTGGAAAAATATTTCTGTTGGAAATATACTTTGAACTTCCTCCATAATATCTTCTTCGCATCGAGCTTTTTGGTATGCTTAAGTTAATCCCACCACATGGTTGCCTTTCCTTACAAGTGGTAGGTGGAAATTATAGCTTATACCCAAGAGGGGTAATCATGCAGCTGGAAATATTTATTCATTTCCAACAGCCAGGCCTCGGCCTCTTCACCCTTCCAGTGTTCACCATTGAAAGTAGGTGGCTTGATTTTCCTGAGTTCACCTTGCAAGATGTCTGCCTCAAGCCTTTTTCTTTTCCTTTGAACATGAG
>WSFP011418317.1:0-23377 GCA_009831015.1 Picea engelmannii
ATTGATCAACCATTCATAGTTTCAGTATAAAAGAGTTCAAACTTATGCCATCATGACTTCAAGAAAAGTCTAATCGTTGTGAGGGATTACGTGTCTGTAAAATTGAAAGAAGTAATCACATGAATGTTTTTTGTTAACTAAACCTACGGGACTGTGTTAGTTAACATTTAGTTTATTTTCTATTATTTAGTTACAGAGACTAACCGTCTCCCTTCTTTCAGCTATTTCTATAAAGTCCATACTTTAAACATGAATAAAACACTTACTACTATGGAGTTTATTTTTTTTAACTATTTTTTTCTTTGTAAATTTCCTGCCCCTGTGGTTGGTTCAGAAGTGCAGTTTGAAGATTTGTCTATTGTTTGGAAGTGCCGAAATCCCGCTCTGTATTGATCACTGGAAAAGCAGAACTGGTGGAATCGTCGAAGTGATCAGAGATCTTGAACTCTGTAGCGTACTCTGCCCAGGAAAATCACTATTGCCAGTGTGTGAAAGATCTGTTGGGTGCCATATGGTTCTCTGTGACTGAAAGAAGATACAGGGAGTCGCTGTGAGCAGTCTACAGAGCCATTGTTCAACAGCCAAAGTCGAAGGTGTGCTTGTTGTGAGATTTTTTTAATTCTTTGCAAGTGGAATTTCATTTACACACAAATTACACATTAGTTTACAATGCATTCATTAATATCGATTGTGGGAGTAGTGCTACAAGATGGTTTCGGAAAATAAAAAATACTCTTATTTTTAATGATTTATGGGAGGAAATTTGTGAAGGCAAGGATGACAATGAGCCAGAGCAACCTACACATGCGAGACAACTTGCAATTTGGAAGAGTAAAGATAAAAAGGCACATGCTTTAATTTCTGTCTTGGTCAATGAAGAGGTAAGTAGACATATTATTTCCAACACCGCAATGTTTAAAGCATTACAGAAATTAAAAGATCTTTATGACTCCCATTCAAAGCTGGAAATTATACAATTGTTGATGAAGTTGTTTAATCTGGAACTGAAAGATAATAATCCCATGAAGTTAGCTTCCGAAATTAAAGCTTTTTTTCATGATATTGACTCAACTGGTGCCAAAGTTGATTTACAACTCACTGTGTTTATTAAAGCCCTATATCCTACCTATTCGCACTACTTAGAGTCTCTTCAAGCTAGTGGACAAATGAAAGCCATGACTTTTGATATTCTTGTAGACAAAATTGTTGAAAGAGAGAAAACTTTTGGGATTAAGGAATCTTTTTCCACTTCAACAGTTGAGACTTTGTGTCTTGCACATAAAGAGAAGAAACCTAGAGGAGAGTCTGCTAGATTTAACCATAGTAATAGAGGTCATGGTAGGAGACCATATAGAGGCAGGGGGGGTCATTATCATCAAGGAGACAGACAACAAGATGATAGACATCAAAAACATTTTTAGAATGATAAACAATCTCTTAAGTTCTATAGGTGTGGTAAACTGGGTCATACCTCTTCTCATTGTCACACTCCTTGGGAAAGGATTAGTGAGAAGAAAGAGAAACAACCTCTAGACAAAGGAAAACCACTTGAATCGCCCACTATATTGTTGCACATTGTAATCTTAGTATCAATGAAGTTTTTAGCACTTCTTTTGTTTCTTGGGAAGTGATCCAGGTGGATATCGGTGGCCACCCACCTTTTCCAACTGGCTTAAAACAGTGTTCTGGCAATTTTGGCAATTTACTATTTTTGGCAGTTTTTCGGGTCCTGAACTTCCAGAGCCGTTTTGAGGCCCTAAACGACGTTTTTTGGGGTATCTTCGATTGATAATTTTGTTATGAAATTTTTTTCAATATTTATATTCCTCGGATAGATCTTTCCAACAGGCTATCGTACGCCTAAAACGGAGATCGTATGCAAAAATTATGACTCCGGGAAGTTGATGTATTGACTTACCCAAACGGGGCCCACATGACTTTTGGCGCTTCATCTCCTAGGGTTAGGTTTTTGGATGTCTAGGGGTTTTGACATTCCTTTTTATTGTAAAAAGACCTTTAGAGCCTCATTGTAACCACCTTCTTGTGAATAAGAGTAGCTGTCGCATCTCCTCTCAGAGATAAGCTCCCACCATTCTAGCGAGTCTTTCACTTTGTATTTTTACAGTCTCTATACATTTCTTTCATTAATAGAAACCATGTATTATTGTATCTATGTGTTTATGGTTGCATCTCTGATACATTTATGTTATATTATTGGATATCTTCAATATCTCTATGCATTTCTTTATTATATCTCCGCTCTCATTTCGTGTCGAAAATAATCCAGATCAGTGGTACCAGAGAAGGCTTCTCTTGATCATTTTTCAGTGCATGTCCCCGACAAGGTCCGGGCATAGCAAGTTGGGTCTCGAGCGTGTCTCTCTTGAAGACAATCGCTCTTGCACGCCCAAGAAACCCTCCATGGCAGAAGAAAAGAAAAAAAACGGAGCAGACGATCCTATCAATCTGTTGATTGAGCAAGATCTCACGTAACAGAGGGACAAAATGATGGAGAATTTTTCCCACATCCTTCAATGTTTGTCGATAGCAACAGACGCATATTCATCAAACAACCACTTTGGAAGCACCTCTCCTTTCAAGGTACAAGTTAATTTTGATATTCTCGTATTTGAAGGTCAGATAGATGCAGATGCCCTAGACAAATGGTTAAATCTGTTAGAAGGTTATTTCTTTTTTCATAATTTTTTCGACAGGGAAAAGATCACCTTCACACTCCTTAAAGATCTCTCCCATGTCAAACATTGGTAGGAAACTTACTAGTAGAAAAGTTCCACAAAGGAGTCTAGAATATATGAGGCCGAGCCCACTTGGGATTTTTTTGTGGATGCGGTAAATTAACAGTATTACCTTGTTGGAAACTATGAGTACCAATACATGAGATGGACCACATTGCGACAAGAAAGGGGCCAAGCAGTTTCGGAGTTCACCAATACCTTTCATCCCTTGCGCACCAAGTTGGGTATCAAAGACTCTAAACGACATTTGGTTCTGAAATACCGTGGGGCTCTACACAGATACATCCAAACTGAAATGGATTTTCTAGACATCTCATCACTCGGTGTTGCTTATCGATATGTTGTTAAAATCGAGCAGAAATTTAAGCACCAGAACAAACGAGAGTTCGGGTCTGCAAATTTGCAACAACCAAAGTATGAAAAAGACGGACCTAACAAACAGTCTCCTGAAAACCAGTCCAAGCCACAGGAAAAGAAGGGTCACGGAAAGACAAAGAAGGACACCAGAAAATGGTGTAATTTCCACAAAATCCCCTGGCACAACACTGAGGAATGTCACTCAAAATAGTCATTGGTGGTCGATATCAAAGACAAGGACATGAACCCTGACTCAAAATCTAATTCTAAAAATACTGGTAAAAGACAGATCATCGACGTAGACCCCACTGATATTGTTGTGACCATAGCAATTCAACCAGAAGAACCAACAAATCCTGAAGAGGGGGAGTGCATTTTTCATTCACAGATGTGGGTGAAGGGGGCCCCACTGCATTTTATTGTTGATAGCGGAAGCCAAAAGAACCTCATCTCAGCAGAGGTCATCAAACAATTGGAATTGTCGATAACACCACACCCGCAGCCATACAACATTTGGTGGCTTCGCCAAGGACGAGATCTTTGTGTCAGCGAAAAGTGTTGATTGTCATACGGCATCCATCCCTTTAAGGATGAGGTATTATGTCATGTTTCCCCATTGGATGTATGTGATGTTCTCTTGGGCCAACAATATATGTGGAAGCACCATGATGTTTATGAGTCTCGACCCCATAGTGTCATTGTTACTTTGGGGGGTCATCTCTACAGAATACCAAAGGTAGTTCCAACTATTGTCCCGCCTAAACAGTGCCGCAAGATAGTATCTCATACCACAAAATTCATCTTCTTCACAATTTGTTCAAAGGGTGAACAGAAGCATACTACAACCACTACAGCCTCGGCCCAAGCACCTTCTATCCAACATAAGCAGGTTGACAAGATTGCAGCAAAGTGTAAAGATTCCTTCTGCACATAGGCACCTCATGTAGCCAGACTGGTTAAAAAGGTCCAACCCTTCCATCCATATGTTCGTGAAAACCTTCAACAAACTAAGTAGCGCAACTTCCCCAACAAGGCAAGGAGTTCATCAAGATGTAGATTCAGCAAACGCTTTTCCTTCTCCCCCGGGCACTCAACGCAATGGAGACCATTGCTTCCTAAGGAGGGAGGATTGATCCAGGTGGATATCAGTGGCCACCCACCTTTTCTGATTGGATCAAAACCATTTTCTGGAAATTTGGTAATTTAATATTTTTGGCAGTTTTTCGGGTCCTGAACTTCCGAAGTCGTTTTGAGGCCCTAAACGATGTTTTTTTGGGTATCTTCCAATTGAAAATTTTCAACATGAAATTTTTGTCAATGGTTATAGTCCTCAAATAGATATTTCCAACGGGCTATCATACGCCTAAAATGGAGATCGTATGCAAAAGTTACGACCCCGAGAAGTTGATGTACTCACTTACCCAAACGGGGCCCACATGACTTTTGATGTTTCATCTCCCAGGGTTAGGTTTTTGGATGTCTAGGGTTTTTGACATTCCTTTTTATTGTAAAAAGGCCTTCAGAGCCTCATTGTAACCACCTTGTGAATGTGAGTAGCCATCACATCTCTTCTCAGAGATAAGCTGCCACCATTCTAGCGAGTCTTTCACTCTGTATTTTTACAGTCTCTGTACATTTCTTTCATTAATAGAAATCGTATATTACTGTATCTCTGTTTTTATGGTTGCATCTCTGATACATTTATGTTATATTATTGGATATCCGCGATATCTCTGTGCATTTCTTTATTATATCTCTTCTCTCATTTCATGTCGAAAATAATTTGGATCAAGAAGACACTTGGATTTTAGATACTGGAGCCACTTGCCATATAACCTTCAGAAGAGATTTTTTTGAGACATTCAGTAATCACATTGATGGAATAGTTTATTTTGCTGATAAGTCCCAGTTAAAGCCTTCAGGAATTAGATCTATTCGACTTTGCTTACCAGGACTTGCTGATTGTATTTTGCATGATGTTATTTACATTCCTCAATTAAAAAGAAATCTGATGTCTCTCATACATATCAGGCAACAAAGACATTCTATACATATGTTTGATGGTATAATTGAAATAAGAAAAGCAATTTTTCAGGTGATTGTTATGACCGGTGTGGAAGAAGACAAACTTTTAAAACTTAAAGAGACATCATCTTATCCATCTAATTCAGCTCTTTTGGTTCATCATATTGATACTTTGTCTTCCAACTTGTTGTGGCATGCTCGTTTTGGTCATATTAATTATGATAGTATCTAGATTATGAAACAACAAGGTATTCAAGGGCTTCCTACTATTCCAAGAAAGCTTTCTCCATGTAATGCTTGTATTTTAGGCAAGCATTGTAAACAACCTTTTTATGGATCTACTTCTCGAGCTTCCAAGAAGTTAGGTCTCATACATTCTGATTTATGTGGGCCCATGTCTGTTCAATGTGCAAATGGTAATAAATATTTGTTGACTTTTACTGATGACTACACCATGATGTGTTGGGTTTATTTGTTGAAAGAGAAATCTCAGTTTTTTGCAACTTTTAAGAATTTTCATTTATGGATTACAAATGAAACTCAACTTAATATTGGCACTCTACAATCAGATAATGGTGGCAAATACACCTCTAATGCATTTGAAAAGTACTTGCAGGATAATGGTATTAAACATCATACCATTGTCCCTTATACTCCACAACATAATAGTGTAGCAAAGCGCATGAACAGAAATTTGCTTAATATGGTAAGGTCAATGATGTTTTTTTCAGAATGTCAGGTTGATGTTTTAGGGAGAAGCAGTACTTTGTGTCGTTTATATTCACAATCAATGTCCTTCTACTGCCATCAATAATAAGTCCCCTTATGAATTGTGGTATAATCATCTTCCTGTTATTGAACATTTCGGAGTTTTTGGTTCTCCATGTTATGATTTAATTCCTAAACAACAACGCGACAAATTGGGTGCAAGAAGTCACAAATATATTTTCTTGTGGTATTCTAATACCTCCAGAGCTTATCGATTGTATGATGAGGAAAACAAGAAATTTGTTGTTTCAAGAGATGTTGTTTTTCTCGAATTTGCTAAAGATACTTCTACTATTGATAGGCAACTCAATCATTTGGATAGATTCTCTTCCAAGAAGTTTTATTATGAATCGGATAATGATCTTCCACATCCTGAAGGGGGGATTCATATTCTAGACCAGTCTGTGGATTTTCCTTCAACAACACTAGACAATGAGACCACATCAAAGAATGAAGAAAAATTAGTTGATAGAAATGTTTTTTATGATAATAATGTTTATGTAGAAGAAAAATTGGTTGATAATAATGTTTATACTAAGGAAAACTTGCAGGATAATAATGGTCCTGAAGAACCTATTTCAAATACTCTTGAAACTGAGCAAACATTGCAGCAATCAGTACACAAATCAACACAAAGCAAGACAATGCCAAAATGTTATGATGAATTTGAGTTAAACTTTTATGTTGTTAATTGATGCAGGAGCATCGTTCCACCTCGGTATGCGCCAGCTGATTAGCACAATTGGTGTGCATTCAAGGAAGGGAGAGGCATTTCCCTCTCAATTTTTCCTTCGAAATCTAAATCACGATTAAGGAAATAAATGTTGACAGGTTGGAAGAGCCAAGTTTAGCCTTTGCACAAGTGGTAGATGAGTTTGCCATTAAGTGGTTGATGGTAGGAGGGATCTGTATCGGATTCAGATCAGATTCCCATCATTGTAATATGCCTTGTTAGTCAGGCATTTTGAATGGTGATTAGACACCACTAGCTTAGCTTGGAGGGAAGCTCGTCGAGCCCCTCTTGTATAAATCCTTGTATCGTATGCCCAGTAGAGGCTGCTGGAGTTTGATGAAAAATCATTGTAAGTCGAGTTGGAGATTGATGAGAGCTGATACTTAGTCATAGTTCAGACTCATATATTGTAATGGACATCCCACCATTAATAGAAAAAGAATAGATTTTCCTGTTTGTCAATTTGTGTGTAATGGATGTTTAGTATTGAATGTCGTTCATATGTGTTATATTGTAGATGTATGCTAGAAATCCTCTGCAGGGATAGAATTATAATCTTATATCTATGAGTGTGTTGGATTAATTATGGTTCTCTAGGTTAAGCGCAAGGAGTGCACGACAGAGAGTTGAAACTCTATGAGCCAACGCAAGGAGTGTGTGTCTAAACTCATTCAAGTCAGAATAGAAGCTATCAAGAGGGCATACCAGGATAATTCACAGAATCGGAGGGGAGTTTCAAGTTTGTTGAATACCTTGGAAAGGAAGACCACGCAAGAGAAAACATAGCGCAAAGTTACTGAATGCTTTGTAGGACTCTGCCAGGAGGGCATTTAGCAAGTGTGAGTGTGCATAGAACCAACATGTTTTGGAGTATTGGATATGTTGATAGAACCCCAGGGTTGTTGAAAACTGTGAAGAAGGAATACTTTGCAAGTGTGCATCATCCAAGGAAAGGAGATGCCTTAATACTTCTGGAAGGTCTCAGGGAGAAGCCGCCAGAAAGTTTAAACGAGCACAAGGAGTGCACCAAGGAAAAAGTAAGTTCATATTACAAGCTCAAGAGGAAGAGAATTAAGTTGACAATAGAGCACTGGAAAGTCTACAGAAGGACACAGGAGAACTGAGAACATTGAAGGTTTCAAGCCGAGCAAAATCTCAGAAGAGCTAGCATAGGACTCTGCAAGGAGTGTAGAAAAAGGCCAAGAACAGTCTAAGTCTCAGGCAGAAGAAAAGTGCTAAGTGTCAATAAGGAGGAAGGACTCGCTGAAGTCCCAAAGGAAGGAAGAATCATCCATCGTCGGGAGGAGACAGGTAGCAAGAGATCAAGAGATCTGGGAGTTGGAGCTCCGGAAGGTTTACCAAGAGAAAATAGAAATATTCATGACATCACGAAGAGAGGTTTGAATCCAGAATGTTGTATCTGGAAGGATGCATGGAAGACATCTGCACATTTCGAAGGAGTAGTACTCCAAAAGTTTGTCGACAAGGGGAGAGCCAGATCATCGAAGCTCGGAAGAGCGGAGTAGATCTTGGTCGTCGATCGTCGGGAGGTACATGGCGTTAGATCATGGAGTTCGGAGTCTGAATAGACCACAATTGTGGATCTGAAGGAGGGACGAGGACCATTGATCCTCACGTCGTTTGATTTCACTGATTCAAAGTTTGGGAATGTCAGAGTTGGTTGTTTTGGAAAGAGCCAAAGCTCGAAGCCCAAAGCATTGTTGTGGTTGAGCCCCGGGACACAGCCTGAGGTCATATGATAGGAAGGGCCTGGCATGGAGAACTAGTGTCACTGCCAACTTTCTTCAAGGGGCCAAGAGGAGATTCATGGGGTTGAGGGGACCCGCACTTTGGAGAAAGAGGGACCTATGTTAAATTCACATTGGGTTCTAGAAAGGAGCCGAAGAGTCAATTTGACTCAGGTGTTCAAATGATCCTATACCAGGAGTTCGAGCAACCTCGAAGGAGAGAAGGGGGGGGTTGTGCTAGAGTGATATCATAGCCTGAATTCACCTGAAGACAGCAGGTGAAGGGAGTCAGAGTGTGATACTCTATGGAAACTGTTGCAAGGTGTGTAGTAGATGGTAAACAGTCAGGTGGGTTGCATGTGAAGCAAGATGGTCGTTGGAGGTCATAAGTATGGTCGAGGAGACTGCCCACAAAGAAGCAAAGTAGAGATGGACAAGGATCTCAATGAAAAACGAGCAGAGATGGAGAAGCTAGCATTTAATATGAAGCAGGAGGCAAAGGTACATTGGAGATATGAGTGGCCTTTGAAAAGGATAGCTAAGTGGCATGTTCGAAAGTTGTTGGCCAGAAGGTAGCAACATGTTTTAAAGAGATGGTTGAGATATGCTGAAAACCCCAATGACGAGGGAAAGAGATCTGGCAGAGGTCTTGTAGATTGTCAGGTGAGAAATGACAAGGGATTAGTTGATATCGTAGACTGCCAGGGGGGTAGAGGAGACATCCTGATTTTCTAGGTGGGAAAGGGAGAAGAGATGAGCTCAGTTGAGATTTCACATTAGCAAGGGGTGTTGACAGATGGGGAGGAGGAAGAATAAAGGCCTCATCCATATGAATATTCATGCAAAACTACAAGCCATGTGAATGAAGATGATGACAAGTTGGAAACTTTTGTCACATAGGAGAAGGATGATAGGAGCGTTCTGGTCATTGGGGGAATCTAAATATTTTTTCCAAGCATCCTAGGAGAGGCTATCACAGGTGTTGCAGATGCAATTGAAGGATAGTGAGTTGAGACTGTCATGGAGGAGCAGGTACTGAAGTCTTCCCCAACAGAAGAGGATCACCCAGTTGAGTCACTCACTTAGTGGGAGATGGAATTGAAGATGTTGGAGGATTGGTTGAGCAGTATGGAACCAAAAGGTGGTTTCCATGATATAGCCATGTGAGAAGAGACATGCTAGCACAAGTTGCATTTGGAGGAAGTTGGAATGGGACCAGTCGAAGAACTGACAGGAGTTAGTTTGTCGAAGGAGGTAGTTGAACAACATTTCGATAAGGGGACTGCAGAATTGGAGTCTGCAGCAAAGTAGTCAGTCAACGTCACAAGAGATGAAAGCAACATGGGAGGTCAAGATGATCTATCCATAGGGAAGCATGAAGAGTTTCGATCAACATAATTGCACAAGTAAAACCAGTTGATGGAGCGATTGGAAGAGGCGATACGGGAGATAAGGGAGATGATGTTGAGGTCAGCGAAAGAATTTGTCAGCAAGGAGAAGTTAGATAGAGGATAACCTACACGAGCAGAAGAGAGGATGCAGAAGAAGAAACAACAAAGAAAAGGAGCAAGAGGACAGCTCTAGGAGAAATCTTGGGATCCAAGAGGATTTCAACAGAGCTGGGAATCTCATGAGCAGGAGCTCATGAATTTTCGTAGTCGTGGAGTATGATGCAGGAGCATCACTCCACCTCAGCATGCATCAGTTGATTAGCACGATTGGTGCACATTCAAAGAAGGGAGAGGCATCACCCTCTCAATTTTTCCTTTGAAATCTAAATCACGATTAAGGCAATAAATGTTGACAGGTTGGAAGAGCCAAGTTGTGCCTTCGCAGAAGCTGTAGATGAGGTTGTCATTAAGTGGTTGATGGTGGAGGGATTTGTATCCGATTCAGATCATATTTCCATCATTGTAATATGCCTTGTTAGTCAAGATTTTTGAATGGTGATTAGACACCACTAGCTTAGCTTGGAGGGAAGCTCGTCGAGCCCCTCTTGTATAAATCCTTGTATTGTATTCTCGGTAGAGGCTGTTGGAGTTTGATGAAAAATCATTGTAAACTGAGTTGGATATTGATGAAAGTCGAGACTTAGTCATAGTCCAGAATCATATGTTTTAATGGACATTCCACCATTAATACAATACAAGGATTTATACAAGAGGGGCTCGACGAGCTTCCCTCCAAGCTAAGCTAGTGGTGTCTAATCACCATTCAAAAATATTTTCCACCATTAATAGAAAAAGAATAGATTTTTCTGTTTGTCTATTTCTATGTAATGGATGCTTACTATTGAATGGCATTCATATGTGTTATACTATAGATGTATGTTAGAAATCATCTGCAGGGATAGAATTATAATATTATATCTGTGAATGTGTTGGATTAATTATGGTTCTCTAGGCTAAGCACAAGGAGTGTGTGACAAAGAGTTGAAACTCCATGAGACAACACAAGGAGTGCATGTCTGAACTCGTTCGAGTTAGAAGAGAAGCTGCCAAGAGGGCATACCAGGATAATTCATTGACTTGGAGGGGAATTTCAAGGTTGTTGAATACCTGAGAAAGGAAGTCTGCGTAGGAGAAAATGCAGCGTAGAGTTACTGAACACTTTGTAGGACTCTTCCAGGAGGGCATTGAGAAAGTGTGGGTGCGCATAGAACCAACACATTTTGGATTGTTGGAGATGTTGAGAGAACCCCAGGGTTGTTGAACACTCTGAATAAGGATGTCTTTGCAAGTGTGCATCATCCGAGGAAAGGAGATGCCTTAATACTTCTGTAAGGTCTCAAGGAGAAGTCGTCAGAAGGTTTAAACGAGCGCAAGGAGTGTGCCAAGGAAAAAGTAAGTTCATCTTACAAGCTCAGGAGGAAGAGCGTTGAGTTTCCAAGAGAGCACTAGAAAGTCCGCAGAAGGACACAAGAGAACTGAGAACCTCGAAGGTTTCAAGATAAGAAAAAACTTAGAAAAGATAGCACAGGCCTCTGCAAGGAGTGCAGAAGAAGGCCGAGAATGGTCTAAGTCTTGAGCAGAAGAAAAGTGATAAGTGTCAGCAAGGAGGAAGGACTCGTCGTAGTCCCAAAGGAAGGAATAATCGTCCATCGTTGGTAGGAGAGAGGTGGCAAGAGATCAGGAGATCCGAGAGTTGGAGCTCTGGGAGGTTTTCCAAGAGAAAACAAAAATCTTCATGAAGTCGCGAAGAGTGGTTTGAATCTAGACTATTGGATCTGGAAGGGACACGTGGAAGAGATCCACACATTTCAGAGGAGTAGTACTCCAGAATTTTACCGACAAGGGGAGAGCCAGATTGTCGAAGCTTCGAAGAGAGGAGTAGATCTTGGTCACGATCGTTGGGAGGTACATGGCGTTAGATCACGGAGTCTGGAAGGAAGTACCCTGGAAAAGATTAGAGGAGGATAGCGAGAGACTCCCAAGGTCGGAGTTCGAATAGACCACAGCCATGGATCTGAAGGAGGGACGGGGACTATTGATCCTCGCGTCATTTGATTTCACAGATTCATATTTCGGGAACATCAGAGTTGGTTGTTGTGGAAAGAGCCGAAGCCCGAAGCTCGAAGCATTGTTGTGGTTGAACCCCAGGATACAGCCCGAGGTCATATGATAGGAAGGGCCTCGCACAAAGAACTAGTGTCACCGCCAACTTTCTTCAAAGGGCCAAGAGGAGAGCTACGGGGTTGAGGGGACCCACACTTTGGAGAAAGAGGGACCTGTGTTAAATTTTCATTAGGTTCTAGAAAAAATCCAAAGATTCAATTTGATTCAGGTGTTCAAACAATCCTAGACTGGGAGGTCGAGCAGCCCGAAAGGAGAGAAGGGGGGGTCTGCAGCATTAATGAACCTACTACTTTTGAGGAAGCCACTAGTTGTAATGAATGAAAAGATGCAATGAAGAAAGAGTATGATGCTCTTATTAAAAATGGACCTTGGAGGTTGGTGGTGTTATCTCCTCAAATAACACAGTAAATCTTGTCTATTTAGGTGATAGGTAGTCATTAATAATGCCTTTCTAATATTTTTAAGGTTTGTCTTTAAGAGATGGAGTTTATAATAAAGTCTCAAAAAGCTCTGGTTTAGGGTTTTTATTAAAAGATAGGTTTCGATAGCTAAGTGTCCCTACGAAAAGCTACTTTAGCTACCAAAAGCCTTCGTTTTCAATAGCTAAAGCCCAAAAGTCGAAGCTGTGTTAACTACCGAAAGTGCCAAAGATGAAAAGCAGCTAACTGTTTCATCACGCACCCGAATAAATGGAATAAAACATGTGTTATCTTTGCAGCTGGTCAAAGTCTTTAACACGCCAAGTCATCAGGTCAAACAGAGCCACATCTAAGCCATGAGTTATGTAAATCAAAGTGTCAACCTAGCTTACACTATGGTTCATCAATACGCTGAGAGTGGTGGTGTTTGTAAATGGCTATTTCATCCACACATATCAGGATTGTGTGATATGTCCCGTAAGCAAATAAAGACAACAGACAGTCGCCAGATCGTGAGCAAGACATGTAGGATCCAAACGTATCCACCAAGATGCCAAGAGCAAGGCGTTATTGAAGAGATCAAGGTCTTTCACCAAAATCAGAGCTTCCAGTTCATCAATCATGTTGAGTTTTGGAAGAGTTTGATTTTCCAGACAAAGAATGTGTGGGCAACAAATTTGGTTGAATGATCGAGGTTCTCGATTTGTTTTTCATGAAGGACAAGGATTCATGGAATAGAAGCCGAGTCATTGCGATTCTCATGCAAATTTATTCTCTACAGATCCATTTTTCGAAAGTTACAGGTTTCGGTGGTTAACAGGCCTAGATTTGGCTTCTCTGAACCACCAAAAGCAGATATTTTCGGTGGTTAACAGGCCCATATTTTTCTCCCTTAACCACCGAAACTTGTTACATGGCAGCGAAGGAGTATTTTTGCACAGATCGAGGTTTTACTAATCCGAATCATTTGAAAACACTTGTTATGGATAGATGTTGAATTATAGAGTCAGATTCAAGATCTTTTTTTTGGTGTATAAGGATTAGAAAAGGTATCCAAGTTGGTTTTGGTACCTATTTTGGTGGCAACAAATTAGGGTTTTTGCACAACTCAGCAAATTCAAATTTTATCTCTTGGAAGAGTCAGCAATCAGCCTTGGGAGGCTAGTCTGCACTACACAAGGACTCTACTACCTCTAAAGACCATTATATGTGGAATAGACCTCATCTTGAAGATCTTTCCCTATTTTTTGTAAATATTGTTTTGACTTTCTGTATTTAGTAAATCTGATCCATTAATTCAGGATCTAGATACTGTGATGTAAAAGCTATAAAGATGAAAACAGATGAACTATGGGTTCAATCCTGGATACATTTTGGCTCATGTACTTAGACTCTTATCTTGATATGAATCATAGTCTTCTTTTGCTAGCAATGTCAGATTTGTTCATGTGTTGCATTACTCTGTACTTTGATTCAGTTTAGCTCAGCTTTTAAGAATTGTCATCTTCTTATTTAGCTCATGAATTTGAATTAAAGGATCTCTTACTATCTTGTATGACCCTGTATGTTAATATACTTGGTTATCTAGATTAGTGTTCTTCATACCCTATTTCAATTACTATATCTGATCATTGATTTTTAAAAGCATTGTCTTATTCGAATGCATGATAAGTTGTTCTTCTCATTAGCCACTGAGTTATCCCATTGATCCAAGCATACCAAAATTATCTTTTCTTAAGTTACCAAGCATCTTTGGCTTACAACCCCAAAGAGTTTCTTGGAGTGATAACAAATTGGCGTCGTTGCCGGGGAGAGGAGATTGAAGCTCAGCTTCCTTGGGAGACGACATAGATCCAGCTTTGATGATAGACAAAGCTTGGGCATATACTTGGTTGTAATCATCTATCTGGCGACTCCATTGGAACAAAGTGGCTCCGAAAAAGAGCTCATACCAGAACAAATTCAGAAAAGCCACCAGCAACACTTGTTGTTGATCTAACAAAGATTATCAGAAGATGAAGCAGTTGCATTTGAAATCCAAGCACCAGATCATCAATTTGCTTCATGAACTATTGTTTTTCTTTATCAGTTCTTTCATGTTATTTCCTTCGCAGATAAAGAGGATCATTTTCTGTTTTTTATATTCAAAAAATCATCATCCTTATTATATATACCCTTCTTTAGAAGAAGAAATCCTATAGCCCTATATTGTAGATGTTGATTCAATATCCTCATCACAACCTGTTCCTAAAGATGAGGTTAGCATTCCCATTCTTCTTGAAACTGATCACCCTTCCGACTTTGTGAAGATTGAAATTGATTCCAAACCTATTGAGAGATCAATACCTTTTGGCATTACTGATGAACCTGATCATCAACCTGTTCAGCCCACTGCTTTTCAAATTAAAATCAGAACGAAGATGTTCAAGCCTTTAAAGTTTCCCTCTCTTCTTCATCCTTATCTTGATAACTATTATGAATATATCCCTTGGTTTTTCGATGAGAACCAAGCTTTGGCTGAGAGGCACTTGGGATCCTTTTTGGATTTTATCGATCATTTTCAGATTGTTCATGAAGATGGCATCATGAGATATTTTGCTAAAACTTTAATCATAGACGTTGTTGTTTGGTTTAAAAGTTTGAGAACTGATTTTATTGGTTCTTGGATCGAGTTCTCCAATGTATTCATTAAGTATTGGGGTGATCACAAATCACTAGATCTATACCTTGCTGATTTTTATGCCTTGAAGAGAGAACATGGTGAATCTTTGCCTGTTTTCAATCGGAGATTTTGCAGCAGCTTTCATGACTTGCCTTTAGAGATTCGGCCTTCAGAAATAGCTTCCATGATATATTATGTCATGGGTCTCCATTCAGAACTTGCCCTTCTTCTATTAGAAAGGAAATCTTCATCATTAAGTGTTTTGTTCGAAGATGCTTTAGAGGTGGAAGAGAACATTTGTGCTTCAAGGAGAATCCTAAAACAGGTTGAGGTTGAAAACCATTGTCTACTTGGACCAGCAAAATGTCAGTTAAGCGCAAAATTCGAGCAAGAAGATAATGATTATGGGGAAGTTTTAGAACAACAGCAAACAACTAGAATCATCTCAGATTGTGAATCAGATTCCTCAACATTGGCAGAGTTTTCCAAAGACAGGTACTCGAGTAAGAATTATGATCAATTTTCAAAACCTATTGTACCCATGGTAAAAAATGACTACATAGACAATTACATGTTTATATCTGATCATACGTTTTGTTATTCAAACCATGCTCTATCATCATCCCCTGAGCATTGTTCTGAAGAAGAAACCATAGTGTTTAATGATCACAAGGAAAGCATAAAAGAATCAAAAAATCATAAATCTTTTAGCAAAGGAACATTCATGGTTGGACATGAACCTGCTCTAAATATGCAATTCCTTCCCAAAGTTCAGCATGTTTCAGAGATGTGTCTAAAAGACCCAGTGGCAGCCTTCATAGAATCATATGTTTCAGGGAAGATGGATTTTTCAGATTTTTTAAATTTGTCAGTTTTTCCAGAGGATTTTGGTGTTGTAAATAATTTTTTGTCACTACTGTTGCATTTAAAGCATCAAATATTGATCAGTAAGGATGATGAAATCATTTCAGTATTAAAATTAATTGGATGGCAGCTATGGAAATTTTCCTTTACTTAACCATTTTGAGAAACTGGTTAGGGTAGAGTAGGATAGGAAATAAGCTCGCTCTCGAGCATTTGTTTTCTTCCATTTTTGCAGCAAGTGTATCAGTCAGTTCGTATGATGAAGGCAGGTTTTTGAAGATGCACAGAAATAAATTGTAAAAGTTTTGAAAGATTTCAGAAAGAGGTGAGACAGCTGACTCCATAGCTCAATGGTAAAACTACTGGCAAGCTACAGGTTTGAAGAGGAATAGTTTCACAGGCCAGATGACTCCATGCCCAATGCTAAAGGCTACTGGAACTACTAGGTTCTTGGAAACCTCGTAGGGAGGTCTCCATCCCAGTTGGAGACAGATGTTATCTCCTCAAATAACACAGTAAATCTTGTCTATTTAGGTGATAGGTAGTCAATAATAATGCCTTTCTAATATTTTTAAGGTTTGTCTTTAAGAGCTGGAGTTTATAATAAAGTCTCAAAAACCTCTGGTTCGGGGTTTTTATTAAAACACAGGTTTCGGTAGCTAAGTGTCCCTACAAAAAGCTACTTTAGCTACCAAAAGCCTTAGCTTTTGATAGCTAAAACCCAAAATTCAAAGTTGTGTTAACTACCGAAAGTGCTAAAGCTGAAAAGCAGCTAACTGTTTCATCATGCACCCAAATAAATGGAATAAAACAGGTGTTAGCTTTACAGCTGGTCAAAGTCTTTAACATGCCAAGTCATCAGGTCAAATAGAGCCACATCTAAGCCACGAGTTATGTAAATCAAAGCGTCATCCTAGCATGCACTACGGTTCATCAATACGCTGAGAGTGGTGGCATTTGTAAATGGCTATTTCATCCACACATATCGGGATTGTGTGATATGTCCTGTAAGCAAATAAAGACAACAGACAGTCGCCAGATCGTGAGCAAGACATGCAGGATCTGAACGTATCCACCAAGATGCCAGGAGCAAGGCGTTATTGAAGAGATCGAGGTCTTTCACCGAAATCAGAGCTTCCAGTTCATCAAGCATGTCGATTTTTGTAAGAGTTTGATTTTGCAAACAAAGAATGTGTGGGCAACAAATTTGGTTGAATGATCGAGGTTCTCGATTTGTTTTTCATGAAGGAAAAGGATTCGTGGAACAGAAGTCGAGTCATTGCGATTCTCATGCAAATTTATTCGCTACAGATCCGTTTTTCGAAAGTTACAGGTTTCGGTGGTTAACGGGCCTATATTTGGCCTCTCTTAACCACCGAAAACAGATCTTTTCGGTGGTTAACAAGCCCATATTTTTCTTCCTTAACCACTGAAACCTGTTACATGGCAGCGAAGGAGTATTTTTGCACAGATCGAGGTTTTACTAATCTAAATCATTTGAAAACACTTGTAATGGATAGATGTTGAATTATAGAGTCAGATTCAAGATCCATTTTTGGTGTATAAGGATTAGAAAAGGTATCCAAGTTGGTTTTGGTACCTATTTTGGTGGCAACAAATTAGGGTTTTTGCACAACTTAGCAAATTCAAATTCTATCTCTTGGAAGAGTCATCAATCAGCCTTGGGAGGCTAGTCTACACTGCACAAAGACTCTACTACCTCTGAAGACCTTCATATGTGGAATTGACCTCATCTTGAAGACCTTTCCCTATTTTTTGTAAATATTGTTTTGACTTTCTGTATTTAGTAAATCTGATCCATTAATTCAGGATCTAGATACTGTGATGTAAAATCTATAAAGTTGAAAATAGATGATGAACTCTGGGTTCAATCCTGGATACATTTTGGCTCATGTACTTAGACTCTTATCTTGATATGAATCACAGTCTTTTTTTGCTAGCAATGTCAGATTTGTTCATGTGTTGCATTACTCTGTACTTTGATTCAGTTTAGCTCAGCTTTTAAGAACTGTCATCTTCTTATTTAGCTCATGAATTTGAATTAAAGGATCTCTTACTATCTTGTATGACCCTGTATGTTAATGTACTTGGTTATCTAGATTAGTGTTCTTCATACCCTATTTCAATTACTCTGTCTGATCATTGATTTCTAAAAGCACTGTCTTATTCGAATGCATGATAAGTTGTTCTTCTCATTAGCCACTTAGTTATCCCATTGATCCAAGCATACCAAATTTATCTTTTCTTAAGTTACCAAGCATCTTTGGCTTACAACCCCAAAGAGTTTCTTGGAGTGATAACAGGTGGATCCTCCTATTGGCATCAAACCAATTGGTAGTAAGTGGGTTTATAAAACTAAGTATAAATTTGATGGTTCTCTTGATAAGCACAAACCAAGACTTGTAGCAAAGGGGTTTGCACAAAAAGAAGGTATTGATTATATAGAAACATTTGCTACTACAGCAAAATGGGGCACTATTAGAACTTTATTTTCTCTTGTAGCTCAAAAAGGATCGAAAATACATCACATGGATGTAAAAACCGTCTTCTTAAATGGAGATTTAAAATAAGATGTCTATATGTGGCGGCCAAAGGATTTTTATATTAAAGGAAAAAAGCATAAAGTATGAAAATCAATAAAATCATTGTATGGTTTAAAACAAGCACCTCGTGCATGGTATGAAAAGTTAACTGAACATCTTCTCAAGTTGAATTATAAGCATTTGAATCTACATGATGCGACTTTATTTGTTAAGAAAGTTGGAAGATCAGTTGTCTAGTTGTTTATGTAGATTATTTGCTTATCACAGGAAATAATGATGATTATATAGCATCTATTAAAAAGGAGTTGCAAAAGGTTTTTGATATGACAGATTTGGGATTACTACATTATTATCTAGGAATTGAAGTAGATCAAAAACCGAAGCACTTTTTTATTTCTCGGAAGAAATATATTGGAGAACTATTGAGAAAATTTGAGATGAAAGACAGTAATCATGTTTCTACTCCAATGGAGCAGAATCTAAAACTTACTTCAAATGAAGGTAGTGCATTTGAATATCCAACAAAGTACAGAGAGCTTGTTGGAAGTTTAATTTATCTTACTACTACTCGTCCTGACATAACTTTTGTTGTAGGAATACTTTCCAGGTTTATGCATCATCCATGTGAAGGTCATTAGACATCAACAAAATGAGTGCTCAGATATTTAAAAGGCACTCAATCATATGGCATCAAATATTCTAAAGTTTCAGACTTCTATCTCATTGGTTATTCATATTCTGACTTTGACAGAGATAAAGAGCATGGGGTGTCTACTTCAGGTTATTTGATGAATCTTGGATCAGTTGCCATCACTTGGAGATCACGAAAGAAATCAGTTCCTGATGATTCTACAACTGAAGACGAATATGTTGCAGCAGCTCAAGCCACAAAAGAAATCATTTGGCTTTGGAAAATTCTTGAAGACTTGCAGGAGAAACAGATGACTTCAACGTCTCTCTTTGTTGACAATACTTTTGCAATACAATTGGCCAAAAATCCTAAATTCCATGATCGAACCAAACATATCAAAACCAAATATCATTTGATTTGACATCTTGTTGAGGCCAAAACCATTCATCTAACACATTATTCTACATCAAAGAAAATTGCAGATATCTTTACTAAAACACTGGATCGTGAAATTTTTGAGAAATTCAGAAGGCAGCTTGGCATGTCAAATGTCCCTTCAGATTAAGGGGGGAATGTTAAATAATCCTATTGGACTGTGTTAGTTAACATTTAGTTTCTTTCTGCATTATCTTTACTAAAACATTGGACTATGAAATTTTTTAGAAATTCAGAACGCAGCTTGGCATGTCAGATGTCCCTTCAGATTAAGGGGGGGATGTTAAATAATCCTACTGGACTGTGTTAGTTAAAATTTTGTTTATTTTATGTTATTTAGTTACAGAGACTGAATTGTCTCCCTTCTTTTAGTTATTTGTATAAATTTCATACTTTAAACATGAATAAAACACTTACTACTATGGAGTTTATTCATGGGCATGTGTTCATTGTTTTATCACCACAAGAATAGAATATTCCCTGAAATATACAGGAGAATAGAATCTTCCCCTGAAATAGAAGATGGGAAGTTTAAGAGATAAGTAGACCACCATTGAGCTTGTGGGGATATGAATCTACCCTAATGCTTAGAAAAGACAACTAGCAGACAACCAAAAATGATGGATTGCAGATCTTATAAATAGGTTGTGTTTTTCCTTCCTAAAAAAAACTATTGATGATTTATTTTGAAGTGTCCACGCTTCCTAAATTGTCTTTGAAACAAGTATGTTACAAGAAAAATTATATCATATATGAGCCATTCAACACAATCATAGCCTGAAAGAGTTCTTACGTTTACAAAAGAAATGCATGTCTTAGTATTCAAATCATATGAGTATATGAATTACTATAGTTATCAATAAGGTACTTTCAAAGTTGACAGAGTTGGATATGTGTTGTAATCTTTGCAGGTAGACCATCTATCTATTTTTGTGTTTTTTTGGGTCAATTATTTTGGTCCATTGTAATCTAATTTTAGTTAAAGGATTAGGATTAATTGAGGTTGTGAATATCTAAACATTGTATTGTGAATTGCTTAGTTAATATAATTATATAGAGAGAGGTGCTTCTTTAAGTTTGTTGGTTTTCTTAGTTAAGGGTTTCCAAGGTAAATCTCTTGTGTAGTGTGTGAAAACCATTTTTCTCATGTATTTTAAGATCATGTTGCCATTGTTTATCAAAATCTTCATTTGGTATCAAAGCAGGTTATTGGCTTTAGAGGGATGCCATTATTGCTAGGGTTTAGCTCAATCCTTGAAGAGCTAAAGTATCTTGGGTTTAAGATAAATCTAGTTTTGAGTAGGAGGTTTGTGCGTTTGAATCTTATGTGAAAGATAATGGAGAGTGCTACAATAATAGAGATAAAGAAATTTAATGAGCAAAGCTTGGAGGTATGGAAATTGAAGATGAAAAATCTTCTCATAAATAGAGATCAATGGGTTTTTGTTTCAAGAAAACAACCCATAGGTATGGAAAAATAAAATTGAGAAAAGTTAGATAGAAAGGAGAAAAATAGTATTTGGCTTGTCGAACATTATAGGGAAATCTCTGAGTCATTATTGGGACTGATTAAAACCTTCATGAAGACAATCTCATCAAGACGAATGTCTTTTAGGCTAACCTTAAAACTTTGATTGAGAGTTGAGAAAACAACTTACTAAGAAGTTTTTCTTTGAATTATAAACTAGCCAAATCTAACGGGTTTCATCTGCAACATTAATTTTTTTTAAAAGTAGTTTTGGGTAAGTATTAGTGAAGTTACAATTAAAGACAGTCTAGGTTGAAAACATAAGGATTCCACTCTTATTCTTAATAGTTTTTGTTTGAAATTGTTTCTACAAATATGCCCAGGGGACTACACTGCACAGAATGAACTTCCTTATGCTAGAAGCTAGGCCTGCTATCATTTAAAGAGTTGTGACTTAAGCACGGGTGATTATTTCATTGCTGCAAGAAAAATGATAACCGGATAAATTATGATGTTTATGAGATCACCAAACAGGGTGGGCTGCCCTTACCTTGTCTGTGGTCGAGGAGCTCGAGCCATTTCTCTCCTGTACGTGCATACAAAAGGATTGCCAACGTGAGTTATATTATTGTCTAACGAAATCCTCAACAAGGGAAGAAGGAAAACTCAACTGTGATTTAGTAAACTTGAATTTAAATTTAAGAACGCATCATAAAAACACTAATTGAGGAGGTATACAGTATAGATGATGTCAAATATATATTACTAAATACCCTATTTCTAAGTACAATTTTATTCAAAATTTAATATATATTATAAGAGGAAAGATGCTCTCACATCAACTCAATAACAAACAAAAACTCAACAACAAACAAAAACTTGCACTACTTGCACTACACTTTGAGAATGTGAGAATGGAAAAGCCTAAATAGCTCTTTTTGCTCTTTAAAAAGCACACATTTGTGAGAATGGCAAAGTTGGCTCTTGTTACACTTTAAAAGGAACCCATGTCTCTCAATTGTTAAATTGAAACAAAAATTTGCACTGTTCTTTGAGAATGTGAGAATGGCAAAGCCTTAAGCTCTTGTTACACTTTTAAAAGCACCTATTTGTGAGAATAGCAAAGCCTTTGGCTTTTGTTACACTTTAAAAGGCACCCATGTCTCGCAGTTGTTAAATTGTTACATTTTATAAGGCACCCATGTTCCCAAGTTGTTAAATTGTTAATGATACATACTATAAATAATAGCAAATATAAAATAACTAAAAACATAAACACAAACTACCTCGCAATATCAGCCAAAGCAGTTCGAAAATTATTGTTATCTGGATCAGCACCTGCACCCTGCAATAGGCCACTTCTTGCCAGCATACCCCGTCTTTCTCCTCCTCCTCCTCTACCCTTCTGGACAATTGCTCTGCTTCCTGCTGCAGCTTCTGCACGACCTCCTTCATTACCAATGCTAATTCTAATTACAGAGCATGTTTGCAATTGATAGAATTGAAATAAAATTATATTAATGTCCATCAATAACCAGAATATATTATCCCAATTCTAATGCTACCATAAAGCTCTAATTAATTGATTAATACCTCTAGTTGTGACGTTGCCAGTATGCCAAGGTTGATTAGCTTGACTAGTTTTGTTTGCTGCCTGTCTCGTGGTTCTTCTGCCTGCCTGTGGTGCCTGCAGTTATAGCCATTTTAATTCCTGCTATTCATTTTATTGGGTCTAGAATTTTTCTCGGGTTACTGAATTCTACGAATAACTGCCTACCTCATTTTTCTTAAGATCGTTCGCCTGGTCTGGTTTGTTGCTCATGCTGCGCGTCTTCATCTTTTCCGAGCTGGGTTTTTGTTTTTGTAATCCAGAGTTTGAACTGGACTGCAGGAGTAATAGGCTGATAATCAATACTATGGCCAACAGCCAGCTGAGGAAGAGAAGAATTTGATGATCAAACATTCAGAAATACTTCACTCTGACGGCATGAAGAGATACCTAATGGCAGGGAATAGCAAAGAATAAAAGAGAAACCCACATAAGCTTATCGACTTCTTCTCCAGCTTTTGTAAAAAAAACGTTTAGTTGACTGTCCACCTTCTCTTTCAACCTGAAGTAACGTATCTTGCCACCTCTTTTTAAAATTGTATCTCCACCGTCCCCACCATATTCTATCCTATATCCACATTACAATTAATCAATGGTTTGTGGCTCTTAATGATAGATCATATTTGCAACTTTAATATTCATTCAAAACTGGCTTTCAATATTCGATGCATTCCATATCAAACCGGCTGAGCTGCGGTGAACCTTTCTTATCTTTAACGAAATTATTTTAGTTACCATTCCTCCAATTTGTCAGCATTAAAAA
>ML862740.1:0-23377 GCA_009831015.1 Picea engelmannii
TTGGGGGAAGTCTAGGTGGTTATTTAATTTCAAGAAATACATAAACCCACTTTTGTTCTATTTGGGGGTTCATTCACTCACTCATTGTTCATTGTTCACACTATTCATTTTTTTCTCTCTCCATTCATTATTTCACCCACTCTTCATTCCTCATTCATTTTGATCTTGGCTTGGGAAAGAAAAACGAATTTTGGAGAGGAGACATGGTTTTTTTGACAGTAATGATTGTTTTGTATTCTATCCATGAATTAATGCTTGAATGTATGAGATGCATTGGCATGTGTTCAGTTTTTCCCACAACTACGAATCTTGAGAGTCCCAGCATGGATATTATTGACCAAATGCACTGGATCCCTGGAAGGAGGTGGACATTCTGAGGGAATGCATGGAAGATAAGGGGGTCCATTCTCTTGGGTTGTGTAGGTTGGGTAGAAGAGAGGTCATGTACTTTGGATTGTTGTGTGTGTTGAGAATCATGTGAGAGCTTGAGTGTTGACTGGTTTGGGAAGTTGAGTGACACTTTGGAATCATCCTTGTGGATTCATATCCCTAGTGATCCAGGTGGATATTGGTGGCCACCCATCTATTCCAACTAACTCAAAAAATTCTTCTGGAAACTCACTATTTTTAGCAAGTTTTCGGTTTCGAAACATCTAGGGCCATTTTGAGGGACTAAATGGAGTTTTTTTTAGATTTGGCACCTTAATGATAGCTAAAGTCTCTAATTGAGCTGCCAAAATGAATCAATTTTTATATACCTTTCCAACGAGCTATCGTTCACCCCAAACAAAGATCGTATGCCAAAGTTACACCCCTGGGAAGTTGATACACCAAACTGTCCAAAACAGGGTCCACAAAATTGTTGGATTTTCATCTTCCAGGATTAGGGTTTTGGATTTTCTTCATGTTAAAAAGGCCTTTGAGACTCATTGTAATCTTCTTCTTGCAAATGCGAATAGTCATCACATCTCTTCTCATAGATAATAAGCCACCATTCTAGCGAGTCTTTCACTTTGTATTTCTATAGTTTTGTACATTTTGCTCATTAATAGAAATTGTGTATTACTGTCTCTTTGTTTTAATGGTTATATATATGATAAATCTCTATTACATTATTGGTTATCTAAGATATTTCTTTATTATATATCCTCCCTCATTTCGTGCCGAAAATAATCCAGATCAGTGGTATTAGAGAAAACTGCTCTTGATCAATTTTTTTTCAGTGCATGTCCCCGACGAGGTCGGAGTATAGAAAGTTAGGTCTCAATCTTGTCTCTCTTGAAGAAAATTTCTCTTGCATGCCCAAGAAACTATCCATGGAAGAATAAAATAAAAACAATAGAGAAGACAATTCTATTAATCTGTTGCTTGAGCATTCTCTCTCGCGAGAGAGGGGCGAAATGATGGAGAATTATTTCCACATCCTTCAATGCCTGTTGATAAAAACCGGTGCATATTCATCAAGCAACCACTTTCGAGGCACCTTACCTTTCAAGGTACAAGTTAATTTTTATATTCCCATATTTGAAGTACAGATAGATGCATATGCCCTAGAAAAATGGTTAAATTTGTTAGAGGGTTATTTCTCTAGTCACAATTTTTCCAACAGGGAAAAGATCACCTTCTCACTTCTTAAATCTCTCCTTGATTTAAAACATTGGTGGAAAACTTAATAGGATTAAATTATCACAAAGGAGTCTCGAATATATGGGGCCGAGGCCACTTGGTATTTTTTTGTGGATGCGGTCAAGGAACAATATTACCCTGTTGGTAGCTATGATGACCAATACATGAGATGGACCATGCTGTGTCAAGAAAGGGGCCAAGAAGTTTCGAAGTTCACCAATACCTTTCATACCTTGTGCACCAAGCTGGGTATCAAATATTCTAAATGGAATTTGGTTCTAAAATATCATGGGGCTCTACAGAGATACATCCAAACTGAAATGTTGTTTCTGGACATATCATCTCTTGGAGTTTCCTATCGATACATTGTCAAAATCGAGCATAAATTTAGGCACCAGAAAAAATGGGAGTTCGGGTCTACAAATTCGCAACAACTAATGTATGATAAATACACCCCTAACAAAAAACCTCCTGAAAACCCGTCAAAGACACGAGAAAATAAGGGTAATGGAAAGACAGAGAAGAACACTGGAAAGTGGCACGATTTCCAAAAAATCCCTTGGCACAACACTAATGAATGTTTCTTAAAACATTCATTGATGGATGAGATCAAAGACAAGGAGTTGAACCCTGATTAAGAATCTGATTAAAAAAAAAATAGCATAGGAAAGATCATCGATGCATACCCCACTGCTAATTTCACTACTGCCACAATTCAACTAGAAGAAACAATTGATCTTGAAGAGGGGAAGAACCTCTTCCATTCACATATGTGGGTGAAGGGAACCCCATTGCATTTTACTATTTATAACAGAAGCTAGAAGAACATCATATCAGTTGAGGTCATCAAATAGTTGGAATTGTCGAAAACACCATACCCACAACCATACAACATTGAGTGTATTTTCTAGGGACGAGATATCTATGTCAGCTAGCAATGTCACCTCTCCTATGGCATCCATCCCTTCAAGGACAAGGTATTATGTGATGTTTCATGCTGGATGTCTGTGATGTTCTCTTGGTCCAAGCATATATGTAGAAGCACCATGCTATTTATGAGTCTTTTCCCCATAGTGTCATTGTTACTCTGGGGGTCATCTCTACATGATACCATAGGTAGTTCTAACTCTTTTTCCACCAAAAAAGTGTTGCAAGGTAATATATCATACTTCAAAATTTAGTCTCTTCACAATCTATTCAAAAGGTGAACAAAAGGTTGTTGTAAGCACTGGAACCTCAAAAACCTCTATCTAGCAGGAGAAGATTACATAAGAGAAATAATATATTGTTTCTTCACCTAAAATGGTCCCTACAAAATGCCTTGTCAAGCCAAGATACAACACTTTGGTTGAATAGATTCAACCCCAACAAAACCAGGTTCGTGACAACCTTCCACAAACCATGCAACACAATGTCTCCAACAAGGCTAGCAACTCACCAAGATTCAGATTCAACAAATGCTTTCCCCTCTCCCTTCGGAAATCAATGCAATGGAGACCATTTCTTCGTAAGGAGGGAATATTTATCTATGTGAATATCAGTGTCCACCCACCTATTCCAACTGGCTTAAAATAGTCTTCTGGCAACTTACTAATTTTAGCAGGTTTTCAGTTTCTAATCTTTTGGGGCCATTTTGAGGGACTAATTATTTTTTTTTCCGAGATAGGGAACCTTAATGAAATTTGAAGGATCTTATTGATCCCTCAAAATAAATACCCTCATTGATACCTTTCCAACGAGCTATTTTGTGCCCCAAACGAAGATCGTATGCCAAAGTTACGCCCCTGGGAAGTTGATACACCAAACTACCAAAAACGAGGTCCACAAAACTGTTGGATTTTCATCTTCCGGGGTTAGGGTTTTGGATTTTCTTCATGTTAAAAAGGAATTTAGAGACTAATTTTAATTATATTCTTGTGAATGTGAGTATCCATCACATCTCTTCTCAGAGATAAGATTCCACCATTCTAGCGAGTCTTTCACTATGTATTTCTACAGTTTTGTACATTTTGCTCAATAATAGAAATTTTGTATTACTGTATCTTTTTGTTTATGGTTATATATATGATAAATATTTTTCATATTATTGGATATCTGAGATATGTCTGTACATTTATTTATTATATATCCTCTCTCATTTCATTCTGAAAATAATCCCGATCACCTGGCTCTGGGGTGACATTGTTGTTGAGACTTGGAACATCAGTGTCTACGGTTGGGTGGAACATCCATGGTCTATATCCAGTTGGTGATTCATTTCATTACAGATAAGTTCCCTCCATAATGTGTTTCTCTTATTATACATTTATTTCTATTGTGTATTGATTAATATATCCGATATGTGTTTGATTGTTGGTTATTGTTATGCATGACATGTTTAAACATTATTTGTGCTATAACATGAATCTTGATCTCTACATGTGAATATTTTATGCCTCTTAATTAATTAAAAATTTATCATAATTAAAAAGTAGTTCATAAACAAGCTTGAAGTAGTGTGCCTAGCCTGTGGGTGGTTGGGTGTGTTACAGATTGATATCAGATCTTTTGGTTGAAACACTGGGCTAGTATGGGCTAGAACTGTTGGAATGAGTATTATGGTTAAGAACGAATATGTATTCAATATATTAAATATCAGGAGAGATAGCATTTCAAAGATCATGCATAATCCAGAGGGTCATGCAGATAGAGGTCCTTTATAAAGGATCTTGGAATTGTGACCATTCCATTTTGAATTTGGGAGTGATCCAAACCATTGAATCAGGGAATTTCAGATCGTTAGATCGAAATTCAGGTGAACGAGGACCATCATATAGAGGTGAAACCATAGGCTAGGAGATATTAAGTCACAATCGTCAGGTCGAATTGGTCATTTATCAATCGTTGATCGAAGCCAAGAAGGAGATGGAAAAATTTGGAACTTCACCACTTCAGTGATTATTAGAGACAGGGAAAAAGCATGAAATGCTAAAGTCCAAAGTCATGAAGTCTCATCGACTGTCCGATATGATAGGAAGTTCAGGAGTAATGCGAGTCGTATATCCGTAGTGGAAGGATAAAAAAATTTTGGGACTTCAGAATTTCGCCACTTTGGCAATTACTAGAGACTAGAAAAAGCCACGAAACTTCAAAGCTGTGAAGTGTCGAAGCTACGAAGTGCACAAGACATGAAGTACAAAGCTACAAACCGTGAAATCATGCAAGCCATCAGATCTGGGGTAGAGAAATGTGGACGATCTGCTTGTTTGATGACGTGTCTTATGCCACGTGGAAGAGATGTCTTGTAAGGACACATGTCACATGAATTCAATGCCTTTTTGGACCAAAACCTATCCATTTCTGGGTGACACATGACACACATACCAAGGGTCCATGTGATCATAGGTGACATTAGTATGCAATATCATCTTCGGGATTATGGCCTCTAAGAATGCCCAACATCTCTACTAGTGAAAGTGTTGAAGGGAAAAGTTGTGAATTCATGTAGACTATCGATCTAATATTCCTTCGGGACTTTTATTAACCGTTAGATCAAGAAATGGAATGATATCGTAAGCACTTCCACTTGTATCACTCGAGTTGAATGACTCAGGAGTTGTAATATTCTAGAGTCTCGGAGTGTCAGAGTCCCAAAATGAATAAGGATCGTCCATCTTGATTCTTGATTAAGTCATGGACGTTGGATTAAATAGTGGAAGGATTCCATAAGAATAGGTGTAACCGATGGTGAGCAGTCATTGTCACTTTATGACCACTTCGGTAGGTAAAACTTTGTGGGAGTTAAACGACTTATGAGTTGTAATGTCCCATAATCTCAGAGCATTGAAGTCCTGAATTAATTAAGGAACATCCATACTAATGATTGATTAAGTCGTGATCGTCAATTTCATGGAGCCTCCATATGGGCTGAGACCGTTCAGTCAATAGGAGAATAAATATCAACCATCTGATATACTAGTGTAGATAATATAGGTGCTTCGGAGAAGTGTACTTAAGGGAGTATTACTCCGAAAGAGGTAATGAATGATGAAGTCCAAAGGACCTGGTTCCATCACCTGTCTCATGCTAAGGTGAAGTGGTTGATTAGAGGTGTGAAAGGCCTGGAATTAAACAAGCCCCCAAACACTTTTTCAAACAAGGTCTTGTGTGGAAGAATACAGAGAAAGGTGCGAAAGAGTGAATAAGCCCATGGGTTAGAGCCCATGGTAACAAGGAAAGTGCATTGAAGGAAGCACCTGTGAAAAATTTGAATTCTATACCAATTTAAAGGGGCCATGGAATAATTTGACAAGATCTTGTTGCAAAACAAAAAAAAAGGGTGAAAGTGACATTTTCGGGAAGCCATAAATTTCAGCTCAGATATCATATTAGGGAAAGAGTACAACAATTTGAAAGATTAAACATTGAAGTGTTATACTTTGGAGAATGATAATATAATTCTTCATGAGTTGAGAAGAAAAAGGACCTGTAGCATTCTTTGGAAATTGTTTTATAATGTGCATAATTATAAAAAAATCGTTGCTTGCACATTTTGCAGAATTAGATGTATAAACATATCAGTTCAATATTAAAATTCATATTCAAGAAATGGAAGAAGGAGAGGGAGCTTACAACCATGATAAAGAGGCTAAAGGGAAAATCATCAGTGTTGGTAATGAAAAGACAGAATCAACATATTAGCAGCTGATAGACCGAGGAACAAAGATGATGCAGACAGAAGAAAGGGAAGATCCGAAGCCTTGACTTCTGGCAAATCGTTGCCCCACCCTCAAATGGATGAAATGAACAAGATGATGAAGTTTCTTTCTGAAGAGATGGAAAGATTAAAGGTGGAAAGAAATCAAATTTACAAGGGCCCTCAGAACACCGAAGTCAAAGGAGGTTTCATGAGGCCAAATAATATTGCTCCCCCAACTATGCACAGAGAGAGAGGAAGAGACAGAGAAGACCAGAGAGTTCAGGCCCCTTTTTAGAACCATTTGGTGACCGATGGGGAAGAACGAGAAACGAAGGAGCTTGATCCTGAAATCCACTGTGTAGAAGACACTCCTCCTTTTCCTCATCTCACTCAAGCAGCCTAGGAGGAGTCTCTCATGGATAGTCAGCTGAATGAATTGAGCAAGGGAGACAAGGTTAGCGGTGGTCGAGGCAGGTACAACCTGAGGTCCAACAAAAGAACGACAACACCTGATGTTCCTGAGCGGTCCACTAGAACAGAGGAACCTACTAGTGGAGAAGCAGACACTCAGAGAGGTAAGAAGGCTCAACCTCTCTCTGCCACTGTCCACAATCATGTTCCTGAAATAAGAGAAATTCTAAAGCCTATATCTTCTTTCAATTTCGAACATGAAATTCAAAAGATCAGAATCCGTGTGCCCCTCACTGAGCTAATTAAACATGGAGAATTCAGAAAACGCTTCTCTGATCTTTTACAGTCTGAAGCCTCATGCCTTCCCACAGACTCCATAAACCTCCAAGACGAAAAACTAGCAATTGTCCTAGGTACCATGGTAGAGGATAGAGATGATTCATCCCCTCCCTTCTACACATCCCTAAACATACATGATAAAGTACTGCATAATTGCCTTATGGATTCAGGGGCCTCTCACAACCTCATGCCCAAAACTGTCATGGAAGAGTTAGGACTAGAAGTCGCCCAAGCCTATCATGACCTCTATTCCTTTGATTCCAGGAGAGTCCAGTGTCTTGGAGTCATTAAGGACCTGGTTGTGACCTTGTTTCAGCTGCCCATGAAGAGTGTGGTCATGGATATCGTAGTAGCTGATGTCCCCCCCAAGTTCGGTATGCTATTGTCAAAATCTTGGATAAAGAGACTGGGGGGAACTTTGTAGATGGACCTCACATATGCCACTATTCCAGTGTTTGGAGGGGAGCATAGAAGACTATACAGGGAAGCCCAAATGGCCTACATAATCAGTGATGAAGCCAACCCTACCAGTCATCCCATCTTTGCCTTGGACACTGACTTAGGCTCTAGTCTACTGCAGCTCACCCATGTCCCCGAGCCTCCTCTGAAACTTAGAAAGCAAACCACTGTTTCCCCTGAAGTTTCTCCCTCCATCACCCCAATCTGGAAAATGTTTTTTGATGGAGCCTGTTCCCGAGAAGGCGCTGGAGCTTGGGTGGTTTTTGTGTCACCTGCTCAGGAGACCATATCCCTGTCATATAAGCTGGAATTCGAAACCACCAATAATGTGGCAGAGTATGAAGCTCTTATCCTAGGATTAAGAGCCGCTAGGGAAATGAGAATTCAAGAGGTAGCAATGTTCGGAGATGCCAAGTTGGTAGTCTAGCAGATCAGTGGCACTTATCAGGCTAAGCATCCTCGACTCAGGAATTACAGAAATGAGGTATGGGATCTAATTGACAGTTTCTTCTCAGCATTTAACATCTCTTTCATCCCAAGAGAAGAAAACACAGTGGCAGATTCCTTGGCTACATCAGCAAGAATTTTCAAAGTACCGTTGCCGCCCAAACTGAGGTATGATGTAGAAGTAAAATATAGGCCCTCCATACCTGACAATGTCAAGCATTGGAAGGCGTTTGAGGATGATCTTGAGATCAAGAAATTCTTGGAGACTATTGAAGAATTCTCAGAAATGCATATCGACCAAGACTTCGCCTCTGAGGAAAGGTTTGATGGGGGTGATTTGCTAGGTAAAATAGCAAAGCATGACATTATTCAGTTGCCTAGCAATCACATTCCAAGGGGACTGGTCCCATTAGAGAGATTGTTTGATGGGAATGATGTGGCAGTAAAGGGCAGAATCTCAGGTGATGATGCTGACATAGCTGAGTGCAACATTGGCACACCGGAGGAGCCTAAGTTGGTCAAGTTATCAAGGAGTTTGACCAAGGAGTAGAGGGTTGAGTATACTGAGTTGCTGAGAGAGTTTGCTGATTTGTTTGCATGGACCTACGAAGACCTCAAGACATATGACACATCTGTCATTGAGCACAAGATCCCACTGAAAGAAGAGGCCAAGCCATTCAGGCAGAAGCTGAGACAGATAAATCCCATGTTGCTACCTGTCATGGAGAAAGAAGTGAAGAAGCTGCTAGATGCCCAAATCATTGTCCCCTTGAGATATTCTCATTAGGTGGCTAATCTGGTTTCGGTAAGAAAGAAAAGTGGGGAAATCAGACTCTGCGTTGATTTCAGGAACCTGAACAGGAGCTCAAGGAAAGAAAATTATCCCCTGCCCAACATGGAGCACATATTGTAGAAGGTCACTGGCGCATCTAGAATATCCATGATTGATGGCTTCTCTGGCTACAATCAGATATCATTCATTCCTGAGGACAGAGAGAAAATGACCTTCACCACTCCATGGGGCACATTCATGTATGCCAAAATGCCTTTCAGATTGATGAATGCAGGGGCAACATTTCAGCGAGCCATGGATATAGCCTTCATCGGGGAGAAAGACAAGTTTGTGGTGATCTATCTGGATGACATAACAGTCTTCTCCAAGTCTGACAATGAACATTGCTGCCACCTGAGAAAAGTCTTTTCGAAGTGTCGCAGGTTTGGCCTTTCCCTAAATCCCAAGAAATATCTATTTGCAATGAATGAAGGGAAACTGTTAGGCCATATAGTATCAGCTGGGGGAGTGAGAATTGATCCTAGTAGGGTGGAAGCCATTCATACCCTGTCACTTCCCAGATCTAAGAAGGAAGTTCAAGCTTTCCTGGGGAGGATAAATTTTCTGACGAGATTTGTCTCGAATTTTGCTGAGTTAGTGAAACACATCGCAGCCATGCTCAGGAAGGGAAATGAAGTGCAATGGATAGCTGAAACCAGGGAATCTTTTGTCCAAATAAAGAGATCGTTGACTGAGGCACCTGTGCTAATCAGTCCTGATTATTCGAAAGATTTCTTGATTTTTTCCTTTGCTTCTTATGATACAGTAGCAAATGTCTTGTTGTAGAAAAACAATCAAGGATGAGAGCAACCTATTTCCTTCTACAACAAGGCGTTGAGAGATGCTGAACTCCGGTACGAGATCATGGAGAAACAGGCCTATGTCCTGGTGAAATCCCTCAAAGCTTTCAGAGTTTATGTCTTGCACTCAAGGATCACTACATATGTTCCTTCGGCCTCTGTGAAGGACATTCTTATACAGCCTGACATAGACGGGAGGAGAGGTAAATGGATCGCCAAGATCCTAGAGTTTGATCTGGAGATTAAGCCCACCAAGTTGATAAAGGGGCAGGGTTTGGCTAGATTGTTGGCTAAATCCAATTGCAAGGCTTTGGGGATTAACTTCATCAATGAGCAAGATGAGTCATCTAGCAAGAATTCTCAAACCACCTTATCACTGGCAGCATGTCCCTGGTACAAGGATATCTTGTATTTTCTGCAAGAATTGAGGCCTCCTGATGGAATGGAAAAAGGCAAGGCGAGAGCTTTAAAGCTCAAGGTAGTCAGGTATTGTCTCATTGACCAGACCTTGTACTGGAAAGACCCTCTAGGGGTGTTTTTAAGGTGCCTGGACCCACAAGAAGCCCAGTAGGTCATATTTGATTTCCACGGTGGCCTTTGTTGAGGTCATCATTTCCGGAAGACCACAGCCCATAAGATCCTCTGAGATGGGTATTACTGGCCCACCTTGTTCCCTAATGTATGCATGGAAATCAGAGCTTGCATCAAATGCCAGAAGTTCTCAGGAAAACAACAGCTCAAATCTCTGCCATTAAATCCTGTAGTGGTTTCAGCACCCTTTCAGCAGTGGGGATTAGAATTCATTGGAGAAATTCATCCTCCCTCAAGTGGCCAGCACAGATGGATCCTGACTACGACGGATTATTTCACCAAATGGATAGAATCTTTCCCCACCAGGAGCACTTCTCACAAAGTAATTATCATCTTCCTGGAAGACATCATAGCCAGATTTGGTTTCCATAGCAGGATCGTTACTGACAATGCCGCCCCCTTCAGGTCTGAGCGTCTGGTAAGGTTCTGTGAACAGTTTGAGATTTCACTGATTCACTCTACCCCCTATTATCCTCAGGGAAATGGACTGGTAAAGTCTTCCAATAAAATCCTGATCAAGCTTATTAAGAAATTATTGGAAGATAATAAAAGGGCCTGGGACTCAAAGCTCAAATTCGCTCTATGGGCTGATTGGGTCACGACAAAGAAGTCCCTGGGAATATGACCTTTCCAACTTGTTTACGGAGCAGAGGCTATGTACCCTACTCAACTCGTCGTATCCATGGAGAAATTCCTCCAGGACCTTGAAGGAGAGCCTGACCATATGGTCAAAAGGATTCATCAGATGGTGGAAGTGCAACAGACCAGAGAACAGGTCATGGACAGGGCCTATAATCATCAGCAGAAGATCAAGCAGGCTTTTGACAGGAGGAGTAAAAGGGAAGAATTCGAGCAGGGTGACCTGGTACTCAAATGGGATGCACCCAGACAGGAAAAGGGCAAGCACAACAAGTTTGATGCCCTCTAGTTTGGGCCTTTCAAGATCCTTGAAGTATTCTCAAACAACACTTACAGGTTGCAGGATCTGGAGGGCACTGAAGTTTTTAGTGGCCCAGTGAATGGGCATTTCATGAAAAAATGTTTTTTGTGAGCCTCAGTCGGCTCTTTTGCCTTGTAAATATTGTTTTTGTTTTTTGTTTTCAGTTTAATAAATGACTCCATAGCCCAACAACAAGGCACTGAATCTGCAAAAGTGTTCTTAGAGCATCACAGGGACGACTCTATCCCCCATGGAGCCAAATGTTAGCGATATTTCTTGTAAGGGGGTTAGAATGCAAAGAATGGGTTGAAAACCCACTTGTCCTAAGTTTGAGATATGATTGCGCCTGTGTTTAAATGCAAATCAAGTTTGGACGATAGAGATTCGCGCACCCGGATCAACAACGCACATAGGATTCCGGAACCCCCCTGCCTTTCTACCTTTAAGTGGAGGGGGGGGGTCCGGAATCGGGGGTGCACCTCTTCAATGGTCAATATCGTCATGCCCGGATCAACGGCGCATGAGGCGATTCCAGACCCCCCCCAACTTTCTACCTTTAAGCGAAGGGGGGGGGGTCCAGAATCAGGCGTACATCTTTTCGATGGTCAAGATCGTCGCACCTGGATCAACGGTGCTCGGACGGTCTCATCCTTCTCAGTTACTTTTCTTTTAGCCAGCATGGGCCCCTTTCCGTTTGTGTGGTATCTTCCCCCATCTCACCGTCCACTCGCCGTCCGCCGCATGTCCCACTCCTTTCCATGTCAGCCTCCCGCTAAAAGCAAGCTCATTATATCTCATCTCCTGCTCCCTCCACCTGTTGTCTTCTGCCATGTGTCTTCCTCTGACGTCCCTCTCACGCCTTGTCACTCCTTATCGCGCCCTCATGGTTTTGGTGCCACCACTCCCGTCATACGCCCTATCCTTCGTGCTGGCCTCCACGCCTATTCATCAGGCCGTTCAGTTAATCCAGGTGGCAGCGCGAGGGGTCGTCCATGTCCCAAAGGTGCCGAGTTGGCCGAACCATCCTCAATCCCAATGAAGCAGTTATTGAAGCAGTTGGTGGTGGTTAGACATCGCCTCCGCCATAATGGGAAAGCCCGGTAGCGAATTAAAGGCATGTCGATTTGCCTATGAAACTGTCAGGAGTTCGATTGCGTCTGTCATAAGTTGCACGATCATTCAGAGACTGCAGTTGTTGACTTTCAGAAGCCATGCAGACGCAAAGCTTTCAATGCAACGTCTCGATTCTGTTACTATTGTTGTTCTGAGTATATGAAGGCATTTTTGCCATTTTTGTACAGATCGATGGTTGAGCAGAGCTCCCAGTTGTAAAACTTTAATGAAGCACTGATACTCTGGTTATGTATGGACTTTTGAGACTTCTTGCCTTATGAATGCCAGTTTCTTTCATGTCTTTGTTTACATTGTGTTAGAACAACTCAGAATTGGAAAATACAGTCGAGCTGTAACTGTTATATGATGATGAAGGTTGGATCACTGCAACAGTTACGTCATTTCTAATCAGTTCTCGTGATTTTCTCAGCACTGAGCGACTTGGAATTGGAGGATCCAGTCAAGTCCCCTTTCAGTTTCTTGAGACCCTGAACCAAGCGGATCTTGCATTCAGAGTCTTTCTTCTGCGAACTGATGTAAGCCTGTTGCCCAGAGCTGTTTGTTCACCTTTCTTACTAAGTCTTCCACCTGCTCATCTTTTAATCAACCCACTGGCTGAAGTTATCGCCATTTTGTTGTACTGTATATCGCGTGGAAAAATTTCTTATAGATGCCATGAACTTTACAAATATTCTGAAATTCTCTTCAAATATATTCTCCTCCTCTGTCAATTCTTAGACACTTGATGTAATAGCCACTCTGCTTTTGCAAAAGTGATTTAAACTATTGAAAAAAACCCAATGCATCATATTTATGCTGTAGGAAATAGATCCATGTCTTTATTGAGAAATCATCAATAAATGTTAGAAAGTAAGTACTACCTCCTATAGATGGAGTTTGCATTGGTCCACAAATATCTAAGTGTAAAATTTCCAATGGAACATTTTCTCTATAAGACTTTCCAACTGGAAATGATTCTCTATGTTTCTTTCCAAATATGCAACCTTCACATATCCTCTCTATTTTTTCAATCAATGGTAAACCTTTTACCATATCCTTTTTATGTAGCATCTTTAAACCTCCAAAGTTCAAATGTCCAAATCTTAAATTCCATAACCACGAATCATCATGTACCTCCGATTGGAATGTTGCCTTCATTTCTCCACCATTTCCTCTTTTCTTAGTACTGTGCGCACTATTTTCTTCATTGGAACTACGCGCGCTTTTTGTTGTAAATACAATGTCTAACTACCCACACTTTCCTTTTCCAACTAGCATTGTATTCTTTTTCTTAGCTGGCTTCAATGTCAATGGGAACAATCTGTTACTTGTCATCTGGTGTGATTGGGAGTGGAGCTTCGATCACCCCTTGGTCTATTTATATGATTCTCTGAGGTTGCACTCTCTTCTTCATCCATGAAATGATCTCATCCTTATTATTAACACATGATGAATGTCTATTAATGTAGAGAGATGGTGGATGGTAAGATTGCTTAGTGTGTGGTTGGTTCGAGTCAACTATGAATTTTTGGTGTCTGCATGGCTAGTGATTTACAAAGGCCTTCCTACCAAGGCATAATTGGTCAAAATAAGTCTCTAGGATGGGATTTTCACTTCCTTCCTCAGAATGGAAATAGTGAAGCACCTTGTTTGAGATTGTTCTTTTTCCAGGTCTTGTTGGGAGTTTGTTCACTCTAAGCATGCAACCATTTTGTAGGTGAGGATGCATTGAGGAGAAGTGTTATTGGGTGATTATGTATCTTTCGTATTCTCCTTTCTCGTGATGTTTGGTAATTCTTAAGGATTTCAACGTTGTTTTTATCTGGCGAATTTGGTACAAGTATGCTTTTTAGAATGAGGTTAGCTCTTTGTTTACATTTTTTGGATTATGGAAGGAAGAGGTACATATGAAACTATTAGCTAAAGGATTTCTACTAAGAAAGGATGCAAAAGGGGGGTTGGATACAACTACCCATTTCAATTTTGTTGTTATTTTAGTTTCTTTGAGAAAGAGGATGTAAATTTGTTTGTAAATACCCTCTTGTTATATTACTTTTTCTCTACTATAAATATTTTTATGTAAATATAAGTAGTATTTAAAAAGAAAAAAAAGATACTGTAACAATGCCATTTTTATTTAGATACTACTAAAAATTATTTAAGGCTTGGCATTTAACCGTTTACTATGTCAACATTCTTCTTCAATTTCTCTTGGGCAAATCATTAGGGTAACCTTTATAATGTCAATACTATTAAAAATACCAACTTAACTAAATTTAGAGAGAAAATATGGTGTTACATGAGATTCAAATTTTTTATAAGATCAAAAATCATTTTTCCACTATTGTTGGCTTCCAAATAGGAACAAACTCAAAGCTTCATGGTGAAATTGTGATCGCATCAATACTACCAGGTGCTTCTATAGGTGTGTATGATAGAGATGTTGTCAAGTGGGTAATGCTTGCAACATCATATGTACACCTCAAAAAAATTTAAGTTTATAATAAATAATAATAATATAATACTATTTGTTATATATATATATATATATATATATTTTGATCTCTACACTTAATATAAATGCTACTATATAAAGAGATAAAGAGAGAGATACCAAATTTACATATAAGTAGAAATGTGATAAATAAGTTTTGCAA
This sequence comes from Picea engelmannii, assembly GCA_009831015.1. NCBI lineage: Eukaryota > Viridiplantae > Streptophyta > Pinopsida > Pinales > Pinaceae > Picea > Picea engelmannii. Next base: position 14,894 of record ML862740.1, read on the forward strand.
GGAAAAAATTAATACCTTTGCAATCAATCTAAAACCATCTTAAACAATACATAGATAGAAATATGATAAATATTATTTACAAAGTAAACATTGATATCTTTAAAACTACCCTAAATCCATTTTAAATCATAGATAATGCTAGACCTAAGAGATTTGACTCCTATGGGTGTTTGATAGATCTAGAGTTAAGATGCATCCATGCTCATTTTAACAAAATAGAGGATAAGTCAAGATTGTCCTCAATAAATCATTTTCATCATAAAACTTAGAAAAATAAAATAATTTACAAAAACAATTCATATTGTTATCTTTATACTTGAAATGAATATATCAAAACCATTATAATTAATCTCATAAAATTACAATTGTTTATTATAAAATGTTAATTCTTCTTATAAAAAAAATTGTTAACTCTTCCTCTAAACTTTATTAATTCTAAAAGATTTAAATTAATGCAACTAATAAACAAATTTATAAAACTTCAAAAATAAAAGACATTAAAGATGAACCACATTTGATGATACATAATTTAAAATATAACACTACATAATTTCAAAATTCAATTATTCTTTGTACCTTCTTAACTTATAAAAACAATAATACCCTTGAAATTATATTGAGTAATGAAATTTACATTTTATAAAATATTAAATTTAATAATAAATTTTACATTTTATAAAATATTAAATTTAATAATAAATTTTACATTTTATAAAATATTAAATTTAATATTATTATTTTATTTCTTTATCAATTTTATTTATTGTAAAAAATCATAAATATCAACATTATAAATATCAACATTGTGATAATCTATATACTTCAACATTGTCATAATCTAAATACTTTACAACAATCTTGAATAAATAAAAAATGGAAAAAAAATATTATTATGCTTTTGCAGTCGACAAACTTTTGAGAAATTACATAATTACCTAAATAATATTTACAATTCCATTACTTGCCTAAATAAAATAAAAGTATCATATCCACTTTTATTATAATTTTTTATCATTGATTACATAAATAAAGGTACCATCTTCGGACTTTATCATAAATAATATTTACAATTCCATTACTTACCTAGATAAAATAAAAGTATCATATTCCACTGTTATCATAATTTTGTATCATTGATTACATAAATGAAGGTACCATCTTCGGACTCTATCATAAATTTGTACAAATATTTTTTGCATAAATAGAAGTATTCTCTAATCTACTAACGTCTTTTAAGCGTAACCTCATTAACATTATCAAGCCCACTGAAGGATATATATATATAAAAGCTCTCAGGTGCTAGGTCAAGGGAGGTCCGGCTACTGGCACAATAGGCGAGACTCGCAGGAATGCCAAAGGAAAAACGAAAAGGCGTTCAAAGTAAAAACAAACACAACTCTTTCTGCAGTCCACCTCCAATAGTTACTATTAATGCCCAAATCATCTTCTTCTCCATCAGATACAATATTCCCTAATTTGTAGGAGCGGCTTATGCTCCTCAATCTAATTCCCTCTCGAAGGCAATGGTCAAAAAGTGAATTGCGTTTTTCTATGAGTAGTCGTCCACGTCTAAGCAGGCGAAACTGCTCGAAGAATTCGCGAAGGAGAATGGCAATAACTCCACCAGAGACAATAGCAGACAGAACGAGTAGACCCCACGAATCCTTACCATTGCTTTGTTGTGCCGAAAAGACGGCCGCTAGAATGGCTGCCAGCATGATCGCGTAAAAACTTAAACACTTGTATATCCTGCCTATAATTTTGGAATAGGCACCTTCTGACTGTGAAATCTGGCGATCCAGACATTCGACATCATCAATAACATCCTCCTCAAGGACATTGTCGTCGAGGGGATCGAGTTGAATTGTACTCCGTTGCTGATTTGCTGTCAAAACAATATGATTAGCATTGGATTGTTCATCATCTATCACAACAGTATGATGGGCATCCTCTGTTTCTGTCATTTCAAAGCCGACGGCACAGTTGTTTCCCGACGTGATGAGCTGATCTGACATAACGTTTCAGTTATCAAACCTAATTAGCCAAACGAAGCATAATAGAATTAGTTCCTGGAAAGCAATGGCCAAACTATGCATAATGGAACGATTCAATTTACTAAAATATTGCTTAGTTAATGAGAAAGAGGAGTAGAATAAGCAGTGGATCCAAACGAGTCTTTTGGTACGGAATTGAAATTACCATACAGAAACTAAAGATGTACTAGAATGAACCCTGTATTAAAATTACCTCCAAAATGCTCTGAAATTAACCTCCAGAAAACTCTAGACGAATATTAGAATTAGTTCTGTACTTGAGCCAAAAAAAACAAAGACGAGCATCAGAACTAGGACTTGAAATTAAACCACGGAATCTATTGTGGAGTCTTAGAATTACTACTGAAGAAACGTTTAATATATTGAGTTGAGCAAGAGTCAGGACGAAGTTTCGACGAAGGCTCACCACGCGGAGGGTTTCCGTGCCGTCCTGTTCAAACTTTCAAACTAAATCTACTCCGAAATGGTGTCGCTGAATCTACTAGGCATAGGATTGACTCTTTACGGCATATGGATTCTGATGTAAAGGTCGGAGGAGAGTACCCTACAACACGACTTTTGATTTAGAAGTTTCAGTCAAGCAACATGATAGGAATTTTCGTATTCGAAATAGTTTCACTTTTTAGATATGATCTTCTCAAGATTTTTAAACCCACTTCGAATTTTTAAAACTTTCTCATCCTTTTTATTTTTTTTAATAAAATTAATATTTTTTTAATAATTTTATATTAGGCTTTACTACTAGAATTTAAAAACAAATTCATCTTTGAATTTTAGAATTTGATAAATATATTCAACATTTTAACCGACTTTTATAAGAATATTAAAAATCTTAGACCCTATTTGAGAACCGAACTATCTAGTCAAAATCGATTCAATTCCATCCCCGTTTTACCCACAACGATCTATATTTCTGCGAGATCATCAACACTGTACCTGGCCCAGGTCCTGCTAGCGAGCGAGCTTTGGCCGCCCATCGTGCAAAGGCTTTTACGTAAAAGTCGCCGACTCCTTGAATTCGACTTACCTTTCGTTATCCGACGACTATAACGAGCAAATTGCAACGAGGGCAGTTCAGTCATGTAGAGATGCTGGAATCGGGCTCTCGAGTCTCCGGTAATAGTCAGTTTTCATTTTTTCTAGACATAGAGTCCTAAATACTAGTACAGCCACATAAATAAAAATGATTGAGATAAGTCTCTAGAGATTATTAATTTTTATTTTTTAAATCAATATAATAAAAAAATTAATGTTTTAAACAACAATCATACTATCATTTTAAAATTTTGAATATAATATTCTTTAAAATTTTTTATTTTACTTATTTTTTATAAATTTAAAAATCAATATTATATTAATATTTATAGTATTATTACACTTAAAAACGTACACCTATTGATAATGGATACATTTAATGATCTTTTAACCATAAATTTCAACAATATGGTTATCAATTGAAGATGCTAGCATATTCTTAGTCGCTCTTCAATGAATTAGATTTCATATTCATAACTTTTTAGCATTTTTAAAAGTTTACTTATGGCAGCTGCATAATTACAATTAATAGTTTCATATTATTCAGTAGTTTCATATTCGTCGTTTGTGGTAAGCCTTTAGGTGTTCACCAACAACGAGTTAGCGGCTATGCTAGTATACAACCTTAGTGGACTTAATGGTTAAGAACATGTGTTTCTTCCTAAAATATCACATACTCAAAAAGGAAGTAAAGTATCTTTACCTTAATTAAGAATTTAATAATGACATAAGTAAATGTGAAAATCATTTGATAACGATAAAACCATCTCAAATTTTACAAAATGATTAATACCTTGCATTATTAAAAAGCAATTCATCTAGTCACCATTAAATTTATAAATAAGGAATAAGAAATATATATAATACCAGTGTGAATACTCCATTTGCATATGATGTTTTTCCTTTTTCATAGCTTCCAAGGCTCTCCGTTGTGGTTTCAGTTTCATGGCTTGCTATACCTAAACACTCTTATCTCAGAATCTAAAAAGATGCCAAAACAACCATGTGAAAGAAATAAATCAAAATATTGAAAGAGAAGTGTTAATAAAAATAGGTTTTGTTAAAAAAAAAAAAAAAAAATATTTCATCACTAAAGATACACAATGACTTATCCAAACTTTCTAATTGTATTTACCTCAACTCTAATCCTCTCATCCTAGATGAAACCCATGGAACTTTTAGATCCAGTCCGGTCCGATTTTGCAATAGTCCTGTGGTGACCGATCAATCCTTAGGCTGCTGCCCAGATTCCAGAATGCCCTATCTATCTCAACGAGATATGGTATCAATATTGTAGCAATATAACAATGGAAAAGGAAAGGTCGAATCAGAAACTTTCTAACATCTCCAGTAAAGAACTTCATAGGTAATAAAGAGGCTACACTAAACGCACACGAAATTAACAATCCTCATTCCAGTAAACCCACTAGCACTAAAAAAAACTTAAAAATAGTTACCTAGTAAAAATGGTCCTTCAACCTGATCGAAAGGCAGGCGATAATTAAAAAAATCTAAAAAAACGTTTCGTCAAGTAGTAAAACAAACCTAAAAATGGTGAACCCTTTGCTATCATCAATTATTATGCTAGTCACGATAATGACTTCCAGTAATGACTAACAGCCATTTTTTGACATGCCAGAAACTTAATTTGTTAAACGTTAGCTTTTGATTTATGAACGTGATTAAGAATATTCTTTCTATATCAAATTTTATCAAAAAAATATATTAATAATTAAAATTCATTAATTCTGTTCATTTCAATAAAAAAAAATATATATTAATAATTAAAATTCATTAATTCTGCTCATTTCCAATAGATGTAGGTCTTGGCTTAAATATGAAACTTATAAAAACACACACTCAATTAATAGAGCAAAAAATCCCAACGTATAGTAAAAACACTCAACTAATAGAGCAAAAAATCCCAACGTATAGTAAAAACACTCAACATTATATTAAAAACACTCAACTAATAGGTCTTGGCTTAAAATTTTTATAAACCTGCACTCGTGAGCGTAAAATCCCATGCCACCATGCTGACTGCAATCGACTCTAGAGCTTTAACGACTTATTTCCATGCCACCATGCATCCAGAGCTTTAATGACTTCTCTCTGGTGGGATGGATAAAAGCAGCATTCAAACTGTCTTTGTTTTTTTAAATTTGAAGAATTCGGCTTACTCTGCGGTAAAGTTAGATGGGAATTTTGCTGATTAGGGTTTCGTTTGGCCAATTTTAAGATGATCGATTTCCTAAAAAAATTAGATCACATAAAACTCTGACTCTGACTCACCGAAAATACGATGCTGCCAAACAGGTAACCATTGGATACCTGGTAATCAACATCGGGGTCTGTGCTTATTTCTTTTCATGACGGAGTAGGGGTCCATGGTATAATTTGATCCATCTTCGAGAGACCGTGAGATATACTCACAAGATACACGTAGTTTGAGAAAGACTGACATGACTCCAGAGTAGCCCAAAACAATAAGCTTCTTGACTAAGTAAGATGGTTTAGTCTCACCCAACTTACTTATGCTGGTCCCCGACTCCCACTCTACAGACTTATTCTAACGATTTTCCATTACAAGAGGAATACAGGCCAGGTCTTGTTGCAGATTTTGAAAAACACGAATAGCTTAGATGACTACGTAACATATACACAGTGTCATCGCGTCCACGCTCTCCGCTAACATTCCTCGTCTCGTCATTGTTCGTTTGTTCATATTTACTTCCCTCTCTCATAGATTTTAAATATATATCCAAGTAGATTTTAAACATATCTATAAGTTTTTATGTGCGGATTAATACTAGCATACCCCTTTCAATAACGGAATACTTAAGAGAATATAAGGTGGATATTTTGTAAAATGAAAGTATAGTGGAGTTTTTTATAATTAGTTGTGGCTTATTGTGTTCCACTTTTTATAATTGAACGATACATAATCACAAGGCACACAACATTTATCATGGGAAACCTTCATGGGGAGAAAAATGAGCAAAAACTTTCCTAATATAGATTGTCAATACAATGCCAAGTTAAAAGACCAAACACAAGAGAATATCATACGCACCTCCCTCTTTCTTCTTTCGGAACGTCCCTCAAACTTCCGCACTAAATGAGTGAGTTAAGTGAGAGAGTGAATGAGGCGCGAACCCCTCTTATTTATACTAGTTGACGAGCCCTAGTGTGGTGCTTCTTCATAAGAAGGGCCCAAGTTCTTCGCTTAATGGTTAAAGCCACTTTAATTAGCACAATGGGCCTTCTCAATTAACATCATATAATTAGGGTTTGACCGATCCACAATAGGGGATTTGGTCTGGGATTTGGTCATACAAGAGTCCGAACATGATCAATCCAAAAAAGGGGATTCATTTATAAGATAATAACTCAATAATAAATAGAACATTCTTTTCAGTTACAATATTTCAACACTCCCCCTTAAGAAGAAGGGCATTCTACAACATCATCACGAGAGAGAGAGGGCAACAACATCAACAACATCTCAAACACAGACCAACATATATATAAATCATCGTAAGTTTTTGTCATCATCAATAACATCATCATTCACATCATGGAGTTGGAGTAGCATCATCATTCACAACATGGATCTGGAATAACATCATCATCATCATTCATAGCATGGAGATGGAATAACATCATCATCATCGTTCACAGCATGGAGCTAGAACCTGAAACATCAACATTAGCTAGCATAAAATCTATAACAACAACATCATCATCTACAACAGGAGGCTAGAGCAACAACATCATCACAACACGAGGATGGAGCAATATCATCATAATCATCATAGTACAGGCAGGTGTAAAAATATTTTTTTGTAGCTTCAGTTCCTAGAGATCTTCCTAGGAATCACAAGATTCCCTAGGATGTAAAATCCTAACGGATCTACCACATGGCACTCTGACAGACCTTCCTTACTAGACCTTAGGGATTTTCCTAGGAATCATAAGATTCCCTAGGATTATAAAAATCCTAACGGAGATACCACTTCCAACCGAATCTGAATCACTATAACCAACCAGTCTTAAGTCATGATCTCTAGTGTAACAAAGAACAAATTCCAATGTACCCTTAAGGTATCTCATCGAATGTTTTGAAGAAACAAGGTGAACACGTCGGGGCTCTACCAGATGCTGACTCAAGGTGTTCACATCAATATATATATATATATATATATATATTTCCTAGTATTCATCAGATACATCAATGATCCAATGATCTGTCTATATAGAGTAGCATCAACCAATTCTGACAAGGTATCAACAGGAGCTTCAATTTTGTTTGCATGGGTGTCTTCATGGATTTACACTCCAACATATCAAAGCTCTTCAGTAATTCAACTGCATACTTGGTTAAGGAAGATTTTATGTGGGCTCTCCCAAACCTCAAGACCTAATAAATAGTGCATTAGGCCTAGGTATTTCATCTCAAATTCTGTAATGAGATTATTCTTACAATGAGTGATGAGATTTTCCTCTCTACTTAAGAATAAGTCATCCACATACAATAACAATATAATTGGTTGATCACTCATAACCTTGAAGTAAATGTTAGAATCAACTTTACTCTTGTTAAAGCCTAAGCTCGTCATGAAATTGTCAATTCTTCCATACCAAGCTCTAGGAGCTTGCTTCAATCCATACAGAGCCTTCTTCAAACTACAAACATGAGTCTTTATGTCTTCAACTTCAAACCCTTCAGGTTGTTCTATATATACTTCTTCTTCAATGACACCATTTAAGAAAGTTGTTTTCACAACCATTTGGTGGAACTTCCACTTCATCTTTGTTGCAATATATATCATGGTTCTGATAGACATGTATTTGGCTACATGAGAAAAGGTCTCTTCATAATCAATTCCTTCCTTTTGAGAAAATCCACGAGCTACACACCTTGCTTTATTTTTTTCAATACTTCCATCAACAACATGTTTTATCTTGTATAACCATTAGGAAGATACCACATCTTTTTTCTTTGGTCTGGGAACTATTTCCCATAGATCATTATTTATAATGGATTGGTACTCTTTTGTCATGGCATCTACCCATTCTTTCATATGAATGGATTCCTCAAAGCCAGTAGGCCCATTTTCTATGCGATCACACATCAAAGCCATATAACTAGAGAATGGCTTAGGTTTCTTGACTTGTCTCATGGTTCCTTCTAGGGCACCATAGTTCTCTCCATCTTTCATGTCTCAATCTCATGTTCTTAGAGGCACCACTATCTATGAGCCAAGTATCCTCTCCAAGTGACATTGATCCTGAGAGGGAAGAGAATAAGACATAGTCTTCAATCTTTTCTTTGATCATCTTTGTGGGTGGCTCATCATCTTCAACTGCATGGGCACGATGTCTTTTGTTATTT
>ML862746.1:2397-23375 GCA_009831015.1 Picea engelmannii
TGTTAAATCCATGATCAATGCAATCTTATTTCTTCATGATTTAGTTTATGCCTCTGTTTATTTGGCATAATGCTTGGCTTTCTCTATAGCTTTCCTTTTCTCCAGATCTACTACAAACTTAGATAAACCTTTCTTGTTTTCAGTAATCTACCTCGGAGTTTTGATCACCTTAGTAATGATAGTACAAGGTTGTTGGGTGTTCTCAAAGACTTTCAATGAATGGGAAAGAAGCTCATTGAATCATGCCACTAGTTCTTATTGTGCTTCACTTTCCCCTTCATGCACCATATCCTCTCTTTATTGAGCATCTGAGGATTATTTTTTCAATCACTCATGCCCAACCTTGGTTTCTCCTAACTGTAATTTCCAATGTACCTCATTCTCAAAAGCTCAATTGGCATTGATCTAGGATTGATCTAGAGTGTTTCCATTTTCTCTCTTTTATTCTCAACTCCCTCTTTCTACTATAGGTTTTTTGTCTATAGTTCAATGAAATGATGGTCCCCATTGCTAAACCTCAACTTCAATTCCCTACCACAATTCACAATGATGCTAGTGTCGCGGGGGAGATTGAGCCTCTGCAAGTCCACCACATGTTGTGTGTGAACTTGATCTCTCTCTCTTACTTATGACAAGACATATGATGTATACAAAGTTTTAAATGGCTCAAGACTTCTCCCTACCTATTCTATCTACTTGATAGTAAACTCCCTCTCACCAATATTGAATCCAAATTAAAATCTAGATCTCATTCCTTGATCCAGGTGGATATTGTTGGTGACCCACATGTTCCAAATTACAATTGGCTCATCTTGACAGGTTTTAGTTCAGCATGTTTCTCTGTAATGGGGACATTTCTTTGTAATTATGGGTTCTACACTTCTGAGGTTATCTTATGAGCAAAACGAAACAAAATCAGAGATATTACAAGCAGAGTGGTATCAGAGCAGGTTGCTCTTGATAGTTTTGCAGTGCATTCCCCAATGAGGTTCGAGTATAGCAAGTTGGGTCTTGAACTTGTCTCTCTTGAGGAAAATCGTTCTCACATGCCCAAGAAACGCTCCATGTCAGAATATTATATTAACTTGTTGCTTGAGAAAGCTCTCACACGACATAGGGACGAAATGATGGAGAATTTTTCCCACATCCTTCAATTTCTACCGATAGAAACAAGTGCATCGTCATCAAGTGGCCATTTTGGAGGAACCCCTCCCTTCAAGGTACAAGTTAATTTTGATATTCTCATATTTGAAGGTCAGTTATATGCAGACGCCCTAGAAAAATGATTAAATCTGCTAGAAGGTTATTTCTTTGTTCACAATTTTTCTGATACGGAAAAGGTCACCTTCGCACTCCTCGAGGCTCTCCCCCATGTCAAACATTGGTGGGAAACTTACTGGGAGAAAAATTTCACAAAGGAATCTGGAATGTACGAGGCCAAGCTCACTTGAGATTTTTTTGTGGATGCGGTCAAAGAGAAATATTACCATGTTGATAACTATGAATACCAGTACATGAGATGGACCACACTGCGGAAAGAGAAGAGAGAAACAGTGTCAAAGTTCACAAATACTTTCCATACCTTGCGCACCAAGTTGGGTATCAAAGACTCCAAGCAGCATCTAGTTCTGAAATATCGTGGGGCTCTGCATAGGTACATCCAAAATGAAATGGATTTCCTAAACATCTCTTCATTGGGAGTTGCTTATCAATATGTTGTCAAAATCAAGAAGAAATTTAGGCACCAGAACAAATGATAGTTTGGGTCTGCAACTATGCAACAACCAAATCTTGATAAAGACGGCCCTAACCAACAACCTCCCGACAACCAATCCAAAACATAGAAAAAGAAGGGTAATGGAAAGATGAAGAATGAAACTGGGAAGTGGTGCAGCTTCGACAAAATCTCCTGGAAAAACACTAATGAATATCTCTCAAAATAGTCATTGGTGGCCGAGATCAAAGATAATGAGAAAAACCCTAATTCGGAATCTAATCCAGAAAATAATGAAGAAAGACAGATCATCAACGCATACCCCACTACTACTGACCACAACAATTAAACCAGAATAATTAGTAGATCTTGAAGAGGGGGAGTACCTCTTCCATTCACATATGTGGTTGAAGGGGACCCCGTTGCATTTCATTGTTGATAGCGGCAGCGAAAAGAACCTCAACTCAGTTGAGGTCGTCAAACAATTGGGGTTGTCGACAACACCACACCCGCATCCATACAACGTCGGGTGGCTTCACCAAGGACGATATATTCATGTCAGCCAGTAATGTCGCATGTCCTATGGAATCCAGCCCTTCAAGGATGAGGTAGTGTGTGATGTTGTCCCTCTTGATGTTTGTGATGTTATTTTGGGCCAACCATATATGTGGAAACATCATGTTGTTTATGAGTCTCGACCCTATAGTGTCATTATTACTCGGGGGGTCGTCTCTACTGGATACCAGAGGCATTTCTGACTATTGTTCCTGCTAAATAGTGTCGCAAGGTAATCTCTCATACTGAAAAATTCATCCTCTTCATAGTTTGTTCAAAGGATGCACAAAAGGCACTGCAACCACCGCACCCTCAGCACCTTCTATCTGGCAGAAGCATATTGAAGAAGAGAAAGAAGTTATTTTTCTTCACCTACAATGGTGCCTACATAATGCCCCATCAAGCCCAAAGAAAATAGGTTGGTGGAACATATTAACCTTGCCAACAACAGGTTCGTGACAGCATTCCACAGACCAAGCAGTGCAACTTCTCTAGCAAGGCACTCATCTCACCAAGATTTAGATTCAGCAAATGCTTTCCCCTCTTCCCTGGACACTCAACGCAATGGATACCATTTATTTCTAAGGGGGGAGGATTGATCCAGGTGGATATTGGTCGCCACCCACCTGTTCCAAATTCCAACCAGCTCATCTTGATAGTTTTCAATTCAACACGTTTCTCTGTAATGGGGACATTTCTTTGTAATTATGGGTTCTGCACTTCTGAGGTTGTCTTGAATCCCTACACAATATCCAGGTGGATATTGGTGGCCACCCATCTAGTCCAACTAGCCTATTTTGGTATTTTTCATGTCAATACATCTTTTTGTACTTCCAGGGTCGTTTTGAGGCCCTAAATGACAATTTTTAGGCTTTCCACAATCAAACTAAAAACAAAGTTAGAGTTTTATGGAAATGATGTGTAGTTATCGAAAAGACCTTTCCAACATGCTATCACACTCATAAAACAGAGATCATATGTAAAAGGTACAACCCCGAAAAGCTGATGTACTAACTTACCCCAACAGGGCCCACATGAATTTTGGCACTTCATCTCCTAGGGTTAGGTTTTTAGATGTATAGGGTTTTGTCATTCATGTTTATTGTAAAAAGGCCTTCAGAGCCTCATTGTACTCATCTTCTTGTGAATTAGCATAGCCATCACATCTCTTCTCAGAGATAGGCTACCACCATTCTAAGGGTCTTTCACTATGTATTTTTACAGTCTCTCTACATTTCATTCATTACTAGAATTCATGTATCATTGTAGTTCTCTATTTCTAGAAATATATTTGTGTGTTTCAATGTAATATATATGCTTTCATTTCATTCCACTCATAAATTTGGATTCCTTAAAGTGATACAGGAGGGTTTTTCACCCTACTAACTAAAAACTACTATATGGATGGGCCTAACTCCAAGGGCATTGGCTTCTTCCAGGAGTTAATCTCTAGATGGAGATGAAAATAATCATCCACCACTTCTTTCTCAACTTCACCTATTATTTCAACCCATCCAAACTTATTTCCTAGTGCGGCCACTAAGACCTTACAATCCTTTATGGTCATCTTAATTTCTCCTACAGTCATATTTCCTATGGACCTCACTAGGCTTCTTACTTTCATTATCTTCCATTTTGGTATGGGAGTAGGAAATTAATTTGATACTTCTTCAATATTCACCCCCATGTAGACCTATCTAGGTGGGTTCTCCTCCTAAGATAAGTCAATGAATGATCCAGGTGGATATTGGGGATATTGGTGTCCACCCACCTGTTCCAAATTCCAATTCGCTAATCTAGACAATTTTCAGTTTAGCACATTTCTCTATAATGGGGACATTTTTTTAATTCTGGATTCTACACTTCTGAGGTTGTCTTGATGAGCCAGTTGGAATTTGGAACAGGTGGGTGGCCACCTAGATCAATGAAGGAGGTTCCATAATGCGGGTTCACCTTCTCCTTGTAGTCTAATCCCTCCATGTCCCAACTAAATTCACCAGATTCCTACAACTATGTAACTCTTGGAACTAGTATGTAAATTATTGGAATCTCCAGAGGGGGGCATGGTGGGGTTTGCAATAGCACCTGCAATTGTTAGGTTATACAAGAAGAGGTTAAAAGGACCTTCTAGGTATTCCCTTTCTCACCTAGAACGTGATTTCGGAATGATCTATGTAGTTAAAGTAAGGACAACTACATAGCCCCACTGTGTTGTATTAAGGAAGCTTCAAATTCAATGGTGGTTCTCACAAGCTTGACCTAGGGTGACGTAAAGAAAATATGAACCACCCAACAATTGGAGGCCCTATTGGTTGAAGGAGGATATAATTATTTTCTCATCATTGAATCAAAGGCCCAAAATAATGCACCCTTTCCTTTTCCTTATTTTTGAGTCATTTGACTCCATGTATTTGTTTTTTCTCTTATCCTTCCACAATGACCTGTGATTACTTCCCCTATATCCTTATGGGAACTTCTTTGGCACCAAAAATTAATGTCTTTAATTTTTTGTTCCCTCTGTGGCCAATTTGATTGGTTTCCTCTTTCCTTTCCTCGTATGCATCTCCTCCTCTTCCATTCCCCTTCTTTTCAGGATTCTATCCACATGCTTGGAGGTTAGAATGAAGTTGAGGGACTCAATTTATGTGTCTTTATGTTGATCATTTCCATGAGGATACTTGAGTAATTTTATATTGCATCCCATGTGGCAAACCAGTATCCCTCAAATATAGTGCCAATTATAATATATGTGTCCTTTTATGTGGTGTAGGACAACCCCTCATACCTGGTTATAATGAACTTGGCTCATGGATCCATCGATAATAGTTCAACACTTGGTCATTTTCCCCACTATGAGAAAGATAAAAAGAGTAGGAAACTACCATAATAAAAATATTATTTCCATACCTACATGCCCATATAGTTCTAAAGGATCTCATTGGTTAAGTATGATACCCAATTCAACTTGACCCCATTTGTGCACATGTTTATGACATGGATGACCAGATTAGAGCATTCCCTTATGTGGCAAGTTTGTAGCACCCTAGTAGAGAGTGATTAACATACCATAGTCAGTGGAAGTTTATGGGTGGGATATTGTAACCCCGTAGAAATTTCTCTGCATCATATTTTAGGAACGCATTTTTTGGGTAATCTTCCTCTTCTTCTTCACCCTCTGCAACTAGTATAGATTATAATGAATCGATGATGTTTATAAATTTCTATGAAATTTGGTTGTAACACCCTATTTCCCCTAGTCTGTAAAAATAACTATACTGGCCAAGAACTATGGCAAACTCAAAGATGTGAATGTGTGATTTGAATGTACCTTAGTAAAAGGTCGATGAATGTAAATAATGTTATGAATATATGTTACAGGACTACTGAGAGGGGGGTGTGCTGAAAAAGAGACCACGATGGTTGAATAAAGGGACTACTGAGAGGGGGGTGTGCTGAAAAAGAGACCACGATGGTTGAAGAAATGTGGTGGCAGGCACCTGGAATGGTGGCGTTAACTTCCACCGAACCAAACCATATTTGGTCTTCACTGGCTCGGAGAACCAAGAGCGGCTCACTAGCCCCGAAATGAATTACTTGCTAGGTTGGTAGGTGAAGAGGCTCCTCATGAGTTAATGAGGGATGGGGATGAACCGCCCATCCGTGGAAGCCTCAGACCTGACCACCGCGGGGAAGTTCGTGCCACACGCAACCTCACCAGAAAAGAAAAGGCAGGAAAGAGGTGTGGGAAGGGGTTCAGACGTGATAGAGATCACAAGAGGGGAGAAATCATAAGGACTTTGGAAAATATACAGAGTGATTGATGAGCAGAGAAGAAGGAGAGTAACCTTCATTCTCGACTTCTGATGAACAGAGATTCAGTCTCACAGCATCATGGTCTAAGCTCGGGGGTGGCTAGTGGTAAATCCATTCGGAATCGCTGAGCCTACGGTTGGATGGAAACGAGCACCCTCTCAGCAGTTGCATCACACCTGGTGTTTTTCTGATAAGTGTTATATCTTGTATCTCGAATTTAAATATTCTGACATATATGCTCATGGTTTGTGAAATAATGAATGATTTCCGTATAAGACTGTCTGTATGGTGTTTGATCAGAAATGGTGGTTGCATGCTTATATTGGAAAGGCCACATATGACTTACATATATATTTGTATATATGTATATTTTGAATGGATTCAGTATTCAAGTCTATTCTCGGGAAATCTATTCCCTTATTTTATCTCAAGTGATGCCCTAGATAGATCTTTCCACAGGGACACCCTCTTTAAAAGTTTACCCAAGAATCTGCCAGAGGATTTTATGACATAAGTCTGAAAAACCCTGCACGAGAGAGAATGGTATTCTTAGACTTCGATATTTCGGAGTTTCGGCACCCGGGGTATCTAGGTGTGAGTCCTCTTGTACTCACGAGTCTCGAAACCTCGACCCGCGAAATCCCGAAATGACAGTGTGTGGATGAATTAAGGACCTTTCGGTGGTTCGGTACCCAGGATACCCTTCCTCTTGCTAAATGCACGAATGAGATCCTTTCGGAGGATCTAAGGTCTGTTAAGACCGTTAAATTGGATGAAGGGACGCAAGAGTTAATGCCTTGACCCCTTTTTAACCTTCGTAAGTAGCGAAGAAATCGGGACCGTCGATTCCAAGACCCATGGGAGTACCTGGACCATCCAACTGTAGAGTACACATGGTGGTCGATAAGCGTTTCGGATTTTCGGCACCCAGGGTACGTAAGTGTGAGTTCTCCTGTACTCGCAAGACCTGAGACCCCGATTCACGAAAACCCGAAATGACGGCGTGTGGATGAGTTAGGACTTTTCGGTGTTTCGAAACCCAGAATACCCAAGGGAGTATTTCCTTGTACTCGCAAGTCCCGAAACCCTGACTTGTGAAATCTTGAAATGATAATAGTATGGAGAAGTTATAAGATCTTAGAGTTTCAGTACCCGAGATATCTAGAGGCAAGTTCGTTGTACTCGCAAGTCCCAAATCCCCGACCCGCAAAATTCCGACATATGAAATCCCGAAATAGATGCGCAGGTTTAAGAGTTTGTATTTCAGAGTTTCAAATCCTGGAAGATCTAGGTGCGAGAACTCCTGTCTGCACACGTCGCAAATATTCGATCCGTGAAACCTCGAATTTTGGTAGAAGGTATGATTAGTGGGTGTATTGGCTTTTCAGTACTCGGGAAATCGAAGAAGGTGACTCTTCGTCCTCTTGTATCATGAAGTCTCGATTTGCGAAATCCTGATATGGCATAGTGTGAATTGAATCGACGTTTTCAGCGTTTCGGTACCCGAGACCCCAAAGGACAGTTTTTGTTCCGTGTACCTACTAGATGCGAAGTCCCGAAAGGAAAAATGCTGAAATGGCTTAGCATGGATAATCTTGGGTGTTTCAGTGTTTCAGTACCCAAGATACCTATTGGCAAGTTCTCTTGCACCCACCAGTCTCGAAAACCCGAAGTGAGAAACCCCGAAATAATAATAATGCGGACGAGATATGGTGTTTCATTGTTTCAGCACCCAGGGTACCTAACAATAAGTTCTCCTGTCGTCGCATATCCCGAAAACCCGGTTTGTGAACTCTTGAATTAGACGGAGTGANATGTGTATGTGTATGTGTATGTGTATGTGTATGTGTATGTGTATGTGTATGTGTATGTGTATGTGTATGTGTATGTGTATGTGTATGTGTATGTGTATGTGTATGTGTATGTGTATGTGTATGTGTATACGTATACGTATACGTATACGTATACGTATACGTATATGTATATGTATGCAAGTTTCGGAGTTTCGGCTCCCGAGAAACCTAAGTGTGAAACCTCCTATCGTCGCATATCCCGAAATCCCGGTATGCGAAATCCCGAAGGGTAGAATATCAGGGCTTAATCCGAGTTGTTGTTAATCTCGTTAAGCGATTAGATCCATTTCGGGTTTTGTCCCTTCGAAAGACAAGAGAGAAAAGGGAAATACATGCATCGCGATTTCCCGAATCTTGAAAGTTGACGAGCACCTCTCCGATAAGGCATGTGGTCATAGCAGCTAATCATATGAGGGACTTTAAAAGGGAAAGGAGGGTTTGTGATAGGCTCCTTAGAATTTAAAAAGGAAAGAAAGCCGAAAATTCTCTAGCTCTGTGGTGGGTGTGTTACATTGGTGTATCCTAGATGAAATCCTGATCAATATTAATCATGTTGTCTATCCAAATTCCTCTAGTGTGGGTCCATTATAACATAAATCTCATGCATTTATTTATGGCCACAAAATCCCCAAAGCATACATGCAATAAGATGGAAAACCTGACTTGAACAATGGTTTGAACTCATCTAGCCCCCTTTCATTTATTGGAAAGCACTCTATGAAAACTTGAGGAACATGGCGAGATTGTGGATATCATAATTAATCAATTCCCCTTTCTACATGAATCCCTTCATGTTCTCCTCTTTCTTGGAAAAATGTACATGCAAATTTAACAAATCCTTGAGGTAGATAGGCTCCTTGAGTTGATGATAGGGGAATTCTTCGCCCTTGACTTGTTATTCTTTCCTCGACCCATTGTACCCTTACAAGTAGCTATTGTCACTCGTGGTATTCTTCTAATAATCAAATATTGATTTATCCATGATGCCACTAATGTTGAACTACTTTGCCTCTAACAACACAAAATGGATCGATTGGGTTCCTTCTTTGCAAAACATCCATAAAAACCAAGATGCAACTTTCAAATTTGTGTTCTTTAATAGAATTGTCCTTCTTATTATTTGTCTTACTTCTGACTCGTACATATTCAACTATGAAACTTGAACATCTTTACAATATTATGAAATGCAAATGCGCTTATTCCTTAATTTTAGACCATAAAGCCCTTCTTTTTGTCGGGATCAATGATTATTTGAGCATGCGACTGGTTTGAGAATAGTGTGTGAAACTTTTAAATCATGTTTTTCTACTACCTATCATATCTACATTAATGGTGACAAGTACTAACTCTTTCCATAGATAGACAACTCCCACATAATTTTATGTTTTCCATGTAGTGACTTCCCACTATATCTTACCTTATGCAAACACACCCTCCAACTTTGCAATATATTAGCTCCATAGTTTCCCAAAATCCCATGACACCCATCTCGTCCCTACCATAGATTCATAGTTGTTTGTGACTCACTAACACAAATATATCTTGTCATGGAACACCTAGATTGCCTAACCATAGACATTTTCTACTTCTTATTCCTAAACCTAAATTGAGACACAAAAAACACAACATTAAATTTTTCAGAACTAAATTGGAACTACTAGAATAAAATATTTGAAAGTGAATCAGTAGAATTAAAGTGCTACTATAACATCATATCCAATATTTATTGCAGTATATTAGTGTTCAACATCCTTGTGGCAATGGAAACCCATAGGCTCACGATCAAATATTCCAATGGTGTAACTACTTTTCCATAAACCAAATTGAATGGTGTATGCTTGGTAAGAGTATTTTAAGTTTTTTGGCATGCCTACAAAACCACAAGCATTCTCTCATCCCAATCATCATGATTGACCATGCAAACTCTCGTCAACCCAAGTTTTGATCACTTGTTAAACACTTCCATTGTACCATTTATTTGTAGGTGGTACTTTGTAATCTTATGATGATGGATTGTAAACTCTCTTACTACAATAGACATGGCATAATTGCTTCTTTTCCATAAACCAATTGAATGGTTTATGCTTGGTAAGATTCCTTGCAAGTTTTGTGGTATGCCCACAAAACCGTGGGGATTTTCTCATCCCATTCATCACAGTTGACCATGTATACTTGTATCAATTCACGTTCTAGTCTTTTGTTAAATGCCTCCATTGTACCATTTTATTTTGGATGGTACTATGTTGGCTTCTGATGATAGATTATAAAATATCTCACTACCATATTCATGGCACCTCCAATAAAGTGTTTCCCCTAATTGTTAGTAAGGTTGCACAAATCACAAAACCTAGTGAAAATGTTCTTAAAGATAAACCATGTTGCAGTATTTTTAGTACAATCCATGAAAACAAACATTCTTCCCAATGGGTCAAATAATTCATTGTCATGATGATGTAGTAGACCCCTCGTTGTGGCACAATTGGATTGATCAAAACTGTGAAAATGAATCACTATCGCTCGAACAACTCCATGGTCATGATGGGGTACAACAGAATCTCATCATGGGAAATTCATCCTACTCATTGGAAGACATTATAGTTCTCCTATGTCCCCCTCTCTTCCCACCATGTGATTCCCACAAGACAACATCTCATTCATAATCCAAGACATATCTATAGAGAAAACCATCTCTAGCTAGTTTATATATGTGCATTTTGAGCAATTGATAGTTTTCATATCAAACCACCAATTGTCTACATTTCCACCTGTGATATTGTTCTAGTATAGATTTAGAATTGAGGAATTCAAAAAAATCAACAAAGAATTCAAGAACCGCTTCCATGCAAAAGATATTGGCATGTTGCAGTTCATCTAATGTCCCCACAACTTCCCTAGCCCGAATCTTGGACAAGTGATCAAGTCCTATGTTTTTCTTCCCTGGTTTTACCACAACCTTGAAATCAAACTCTTGAAACAATAGAATCCGCTTGTAGATATAGCCTTCTAACAAAGGTTTATTAACCAATGTTTTCAACGCCAAATTATTGGTGAAGAACTTCAAAGGCCTACCAAGTAGCTAGTGTTATAAATTTTGAAGCACATAGACCATTGCTAATCCCTCATGTTTTGTAGTTGCATACTTATGTTTTTCCCTATATAATCTCTAGTTGGAAAAGTATACTCGGTGATCAATCCTTCCTTCACTAGGTTGAGCATGGATGTTTCCCAATGTAATGTCAAAAGCTTCAATATGCAAATGGAAAATATTTGACAAATCTGTAAACACCAAAAACATAGTCATAACCATTTATTGTTTTAGTTATATGGATCCTTGTGTTAACTTTCTATAACTCAGCACACAAAAATTATTGCCAATAATTTACTAACCCATAAATTATACTTTGTTTTAATAACTTCAGAAATTATGCAACTAATTCACAACTAAGTTATTTAACTAAAATAGCACAAAAAAAACTAACCGAAAACCAAGCACATAAAATATGCAACAACAGAAATACAATGGAAACCCTAGTGTGGGGAAAACCAACAAAGGAGGGGATTTATTATGGACTTTAGAGGAATATTACAGCAACAAATAAATTAAAAATATATATTACAGCAAGTATGCGCTCTCTATCAGTTGTATGGCCCAGACAAATTAAATTGTACGGCCCAACAATTCTTGGCCTATAACTCTATTGTACATCCCAATAGTTTTATCCTCTAAATCTATTATAAATCATGTTGAATCCACCCTTTGTTGGTTGTTTTACAACCTAGGAATTTTAGCCTTTCTTGGTTGTTGTACATCCAGCTCATAATCGACCTCTTTCCTTGTTGAAAGTACAGACTAGTACAACCTAGTATGCTCTAGTGGGTATGGCCTCTCTACTGCTAAAAAATCATCTACTACAAGCTGACCAAGATGCCTAGAAATCGCCCCTCTGTTATCTTCTTGATTCACTCAGCCAGTCGCCCTCTTCCTTAGCCCCATGCACCCTCCTCTTCAGCTCTCTTGTTGATTGTGTATCCCTCTCACCCTCAGCCCCTCAATTTATCTTTCTTTCAGTGTCCTTTCTACCTTGAGAGGTGCGCCTAGCAAATACTTCAATGGATCAAATTGAGGCACCCCTAATGGTTGGACCCCACTCAACACTCAAATGGTGTGCCCCACTAGCCTGGGCCACACACAACACTCAAAACAGAAATTCTTTTTGAATCCTAATTTGGACTTAGGAAAAAATAAATAAAGTTGATCAAAGTATTTTAATGTGTCCATCATCTATCCTAGGACACATAGGCTTAGCTGAGACACCTTCTGAGCTACAAAATAACACCTTGTTCACAGTCCACATAACATATAAATGGGAGATATTTTTACAACAACTCTCCCATCTACTTTTCCAACTTAGTTATACCCTTGAATGAACCTACGGTAAGATCCAATATTTCCAAGAGTAGACTAAAGTATTGGAACATTCTCAAGTGGAGGAAAATTAACAATAATTGTAATCTTTGCCAAATCCACCAACAACCATTTCCTACAAATTATGTGTCCAACGAAAATGTCAAATAAGGTGAAAAATATTCATTTCTTAATATTCAATGGCAATTGCATAGGATTTCATCTTTAAAACATCAACATGAGTTTAGAAAGGTGGTCTCTCCATACATTGTACATTGTCTAATCATCCAAGTATACCTCCAAAAATTTAATGTATATACTTGTGGAATACAATATTGACAGTCCTTAAGAAGATTGTTGTGCATTCTTTAAACCAAAAAGAATGACGTTGTATGCACATGAACCCCATTCAATGTTAAATGTAGTCTACTTCTTATCCTCATCGACAATAGTTGGAGAAGCCATCCATAAAGTAGTAGTCATCAATTCCTGGTACATTTTCTAAAATTCCATCACCAAGGGGAATGAAAAATGGGGTCCATCAACACAGGCCTCATTGAATATACAAAAATCCACACAAATGTGGATTCCACTTGTCTTATTTCCTTATATCATGATTGGACTAATCCAGTCAAACTCATCAACTAAGAATATCAATCTGGTTGTTATCATTTTATTGACCTCAATTAACTCTTTATAATGGGGGTTCACCTTCTACTGTCTCTTTTTTATAGGCATGACTCCTAAGTTGACCCCTATTTTTATTTCTTTGAATCTCTATGGTAAAATATCATCATACTCCCAAAGCTTCACTACAATCTTTGTGATTGTATGCTCATCCCAATAGTCTCCAATAATGGCCATCTTGGGTGCCTTCTCAGTCCCAATTTTCATGGACTTTGTCTTTAAAGGCTTATGATGGTACACAGGAATATCGGTATCACATTGTGTCTTGGAATATTTGTTCCTTTTCTAACTCCCTAAACCTATGGTGATGGATTTCTTCTATGAGATGATCCACTACAACACTAATAATCGGATGTTTCCTTAGTTTCCTCTATGAGAAAAATTTAATATGTTGGACAACCTCTAAGTTCTATGTCTTCTCCCTACAAATCCAAAACTTGTCACAAAACCTCTCCCATAGGTTTGAATAGTAGTCCATCTATCATTTTATGGCTACTTACAGATACCAAGAGTCTCTTCAACAATGTCTCTAAGGTGTGCACAAATCTATGCACCCATTTCTAAATGGAGGTTTCCTACATCACCCAATTAGCTTCAAACAATCCACATGTTCCATGGGGTCTAAATTCCCTCTGAAATACATCATATATCTAGTATAGGTTACTTTCACAGCCTCTTGGGTTGGGAATTCATCATTATCTAGTAGGATTCTAGTACATGGCACCTTCGCAATATCCTCCCATGTGCCCAAGGTTCCTTTATGCATAGCCCACCATCTTGTGGGGATATTGGTTAGTGTAACATCTAATGATTCTATCATCTTCTCAAGTTCAACTTACTACATCATCTAGTCCATAAATTCTACGATGTCATTCATCACATAAAGCATCAGTGGTTCCTTGAGTTTGGCACCAACCCACCTGATTTTCCTCACTACAACACATTTGCAAGAAATTTCTCATAATCATTGTTTTACCAGTGGTTCATGGCTTCCTCAAAAATAAATTCATATGATAAAATGCTCCTCCAACTCAATTCTCCAATAGTAGTCATATTAATATAATCCTCTTGTTGCTTGATGGTGAGGTTATAAATTTAATCCATCAAAACTTCATCCAACTGCTCGTCCACCTACTCAATGAATTTTCCCCCTCACATTGATTTGAAGGGATGTATCACCCTCTGTCTTGATTTTTCAAATGGAATTTGTTGCTACTTTATATTTAAAAGAACTCCATTGTCAAAGGTATAGATCTTTATCATCAAGCATTTCAATTACCTCAAAAACTGCATAGGTCTTGAAACCATTGATATTTACTTCCATGCGCTCTAGTCACTGATCAAAAAGATATTTCACTAGTTTACCAACCACAATTAGATCATCAAGTAAGCCAAATTTGGTTGTAACATGAACTCCCATGATTCCTTTGGCAACATATTTACATCTAACCTCCAATATAACAGGAATTCCCTCACTTCATATCCCTCAACTAATGCATTTATGTGGAATTGCTTTCCTAACATTTTTCTTTGAACCCAGAGCAAAGGTTGGTCATCACTTCCAACAAGGGGATCCAAAACTTGTGTAAGCAAAGTGTTCAATATGTTTTTCAATTGATCATCCTCTAGTATCCATATAAATGTTTTGAACCAACCCTAGACTTCATCTCCTACTAGATGAAACAATAAATCTTGATAGATATAAGAGAGAATAATGTTGGAAATATTGTTGTCAATAATGTCAAAGATAGGGGGATCTTACCGATGTCCAAGATAAATATTGCAAGATGGATATTGTTGGAAATATTGTTTTTGGATTTTTTTTGTTCGATTTGGATACCTTATCTTTGAAGGCATTTTTAATCTTAAGACCTAGATCAAATGGAATCATAGGATATATGGTTGAAAATTTGATTCCAAGAACTTTCCAACGGTATATTCCATTCTCTCTAACTCCATAGGAATGAGGAGACATGAAAGTACAAGTTGGCCCAACCAATTTTTACAAGTCAACCCCATTAGTGAACACAGAAACACAATAAAAATAGGATAGATGTGTGCATTTGAAGAGAATCCAAGCAATAAGAGCAAGTACAAGTGTGCAGAAGAAATATGAGGTGCACAAGAGGAGATGGGGAGTATTCTTGGGGTCTAAGGGTGCTCAAAAGGAGATTTCTTGAAATTTTAAGGGTGTGCTGTGAAGGACTAAGGTCTATGATGTTGCAAAGTGGGTTGTTTTGAGGTTTTGATGCTGCAATCTAGAATTATATTCTAGGAATGATGTTATGAGGTTCATTAGGGTATGAAGGCTAAATATTACTAGGGTTTGACATTGTGTATGGGGTATGAAGCAAAGAGAGGTGTTGGAACATGAAAGTTAAGAGTATGATGATGTCGTGAAATGCATGAAGTATGAAGCATGCAAGTGAAGTCAGAAGTACTTTGTATATGAAGATCTTAGATTTCTTCCTATATAGATCTTACTGAGTTGGTGCTCAACTAAAGAGATTGGTGTATCTAATAGGTTGGTTCCTACAATATTTATAATAGTAGGTTGGCGCCTACAGACGTTTATAAAGACAATTTTTTTGTGGTTTTCTCCCACAAGGGTTTCCAAATAAACTTTGTGCATTGTGATTTAAGTTTACATGTATTTATTGTTTTAAAGTTAATGAATGATTGATGAATGTTCATTTAAAATAAAAAGTATCTTACACTGATTTACCCACCCCCCTCTCAATGTAAGCATAAGTACAATAATTGGTATCAAAGAAGATTCATTCGGAAACAGTATAATCGATAGAAGGAACATCTCAAGAGAACACATGGCTAGTCAAGAAGAATTACTCTTCATGGCCATGGATACAAAGTCTACTAATACAGAAAATGAATAAAATCAGAAAGAAAAATCAAATTCAGAAGAAAAATACGTTGATGGGGAATGGAATCTTGAAGCAGAACTCGTTAGTGCCTAATAATAAATAGACCGACTTAAGGGAAAGAATAAAAAGAAGAAAGAGAAATTGCAGAAATATGAAAAGAAGCATCATGATCTTGATGAAACCGAAAAAAAAAAATTAAAATGTTAGAAGACTCAACTAGAAGAGGAAAAAAGGATAGAAAAAGTGGTGAGAAACCAGTTGAAAGAAAAGGAAAAAAAAATTGAAAAGCTAGAGGCTGGAATAATTTCCTTAAGAAAGGAACTAGAGAAAACAATTGATCGATTGAGTAGACACTTGAAGTTTGGAAAAAGTATTGAAATATTAGATAATATTCTCAATCACCCTAGGTCACCATTCATCAAGACAAGTCTTGGATACAACAAAAAACAAAAGACCCCTAAGAAAGATGCAAGCACTAAAGTCACAAAGCCATCTGAAAAGGAAAATGAAAAAAAAAACCTAAAAGCTATGCTAATATTTTCAAAGCCTCCATAAACAAAGAAATCAACATCAAGAAAGGAAACGATGACCAACAAAAACATGATTCTTCTCACAAGAACAATAAGAATGAATTCAAAAGACTTGTTGCACCAAGAAATCCTTTCACAACCCGGTACCAAAATCTTTTTCTTAGCTATTGTTTTTTCTTGCAATAATTTTGGTCATAAAGCATTAGATTGTAGGGCTTATGCAAGAGTGATCATGTGAGAGATAGAAATATAGGTTCTTATAAGACCTCTAAGAATGATTATGTGAGCAATGAAACCAGAAGTTCTCATGGGTTTTTTGATAGAAACTATAACTCATTTTCTCCCCTACTTGATTACAATATTGAAAGTTATAAATGCAATAATTATAGGCACATAGCAGATGACTGTAGAAGTAGCATAATAAAGTCTCCTAAACAACACAGGGAAGAAGATGTCCTTACCAAGCATAGAGAAGAATCCACAAAGGTGTGGAAAAGGAAGGAATAATGTGGACTTGCAATATATGTTCAAGACAAAGCAAGCCAGTGGTACATTTATAGTGGATGTTCAAAGCACACGACAGGGGATCAAAACAAATTTCTCACCCTAAAGGAAGAAAAATGAGGCAATTTTACCCTTGGGGATAATGCTTCTGCCATGATACTTGGAAAAGGTATCATTAATCTTGATAATGGAAAGACTAAAGCACAAAATATTTTGTATGTTGAAGGGTTAAAACACAATCTTCTAAGCGCCAGTCAAATGTGTGATAATGGTTACAACCTCATGTTTCATTCTAAAGGATGTGAGATAGAGAAAGCAAGTTCGGGAAGATTATTGGCAAATTCAAATAGAACCTCGAGCAATGTATACATTCTCGATGAAGTCAAAGGAGAAAAATGTTGTATGGGACAAGCAAACGAAAGTTGGTTATGACATAGAAGGATGGGTCATATAAACTTTGGCAACCTAGTAAAACTCACCTAGACACAAGCAGTAAGAGATATGTCAAGGATCTCCAAACCTACCGACACTATTTGCAATCCATGTCAGCACAGGAAGAAGACGAGAGTTAGTTTCAAAACAAAGGAGTACTCAACATCAAATCCATTGGAACTTGTACACATAGACCTCTATGGGCCAAAAAGAACACAAATTTTAAAAGGAGAGATTTATTTTATGTTACTTATTGATGATTACATAAGAATGACATGGGTTACAATTCTTAAATAAAAATCTGAAACATTTTAGAAGTTTGAAGCTTTCAAATCCCTAGTTCAAAATGAGATTGATTTAAAAATCAAGTGCTTAAGATCAGATAAAGGAGGTAATTTTACCTCTTATGAATTTGATAAATTCTATGAGAATCATGGAATCAAGAAATATTTTTCAACAAAAAGGACTCATTAGCAAAATGGAGTTGTAGAAAGGAAGAACAAAATTGCACAAGAAATGGTTAGAACAATGATGAATGAAGCCAAACTACCAAACACCTTTTGGAGAGAAGCAGACTACATTTTGAATATAGACAAATTAGAGTGAACAACAAGATACCTTATGAATTATGGAAAGGTAGACATACTTCAAATTTTTTTGGAGAAAGTGCTATATAAAGAGAAATGAAGATAATTTAGGCAAGTTTGATTCCAGAATAGATGAAGGTATCTTTCTTGGCTATGCATCTAGAAGCAAGGCCTACAAATGCTACAACAAAATACTACACAAAGTTGTAGATAGTATTGATGTAAGAGTGGATGAAGCAATACCTCAAAAGGAAAAGTCACAAACAAATAAAGATCATAAGGAGACAATCTACAAAGAACGAGAAAAAAGAAGAAGAGGAGGAAGAAAATGAAGAATGAGAAAAAACAGAACGCCAAGATCCAAAGACACCATCAAGAAAAAAAGATTCTTGGTGATATAGATACAAGAGTTCAGACTAGAAGAAGATTGAACTTTTCTTTGCTATCTAAAATAAATCCCAAGAACTTTGCACAAGCTAGTGAAGATAAGCATTGGGTTAATGTTATGAAAGAAGAACTAAATCAGACTGAGAAGAATGAGACATGGGAACTTGTGCTCAAACCAAAAGATAAGAATGTGATTGGAACCAAACGGGTCTTTAGAAATATATTGGATGAAGATGGACAATTAATAAGAAATAAAGCAAGATTGGTATGTAAAGGGTATGCTCAAGTTGAGGTTATTGACTTTGAAGAAACATTTACTCCAATTGCAAGAGTAGAAGCAATCAGAATGTTTTTTTTCATTTGTGTGTTTCAAGAACTTCAAAGTCTATCAAATGGATGTCAATTCAACCTTTCAAAATGGAAATTTAGAAGAAGAAGTATATATTGAAAAGGATTTCAATTGTCAAAAAACAAAGATCAAGTATACAAACTGAAGAAAGCACTATATGGACTAAAGCAAGCTCCTAGAGCTTGGTATTCAAGACTTCATAAATACATACAACAACAAGGTTTCAAAAGAGGAGTTGCAAACAACAATCTTTACTTCAAAAGAGACAATGAAAATATGTTAATCATTGTGGTTTATGTGGATAATATCATATTTGGAAATAATGATGATAGAATGAGACAAACGTTTGCATAATAAATACAAAAATAATTTGAGATGTCCATGCTTGGAGAATTGTCATTCTTTCTAGGGTTACAGACTTCTCAATCGAACAAAGGCATATTCATTTCTCAGACCAAATATATCAAGGAAATGTTGAAGAAATTTGAAATGGAAGACTATGCACTTGTTAGTACACTTATGATCACAACATGTAAGTTGGGCAAAGATGATGGATCTCTAGAAGCAAATCTAACACTATACAGGGCATTGATTGGCAGCCTACTATATGTGACAACATCAAGGTTGGAAATCATGCAAGCATTATGATTGGTTGCAAGATTTCAATCTGCACCAAAGGAGACTTATGTGAAAGCAATAAAAAGAATATTCAGATATCTAAAGGGCACATTGGACTTTGTCTTGTGGTATTCAAGCAATAAGGACTTCACTCTAACAGCAGATACAGATGCAGATTGGGTAGGAAGTATTCATGACAAGAAACGTACCAATGGAGGAGCATTATTTCTAGGCAACTCATGGTTGAGCAAGAATAAAATTTCAATCTCTCTATCCACAGTGGAAGTTGAATATGTTGCAGCAACAACATGTTGCACACAAGTTTTCTAGATGAAGAAAACATTGAAGGATATCAAGGTAGAATACAATTAGTCAATCTCAAGCATCTGTGACAACACAAGTGCACTCAACATTTCAAAAAATCTTGTTATGCTCTCAAAGATGAAGCATATTCCCATCAAGTACCACTTCCTAAGAAAACAAGTAGTCAAGCAAAGTGTCAAGTTGGAATACATTGTCACAAAAAACAAATTATAGATATGTTTACCAAACCCCTTCCCAAATAAACATTTGAATATCTCAGACAAAAGGAGGGAGTGGTATCCCTCTCATCTCATCAGTAAAGAAAAGCACAAGCTTAGGGGGAGCATCTCTTTGCCTTTGTTGTCAAAGGGGGAGAAGTTGCAGACAGAGGAAGAATTGCAGACACAATGAGAGTTGAATACAAGGGGAGTATTACATAATTGACTAAGGTTTGTCATCAATGACAAAACAAATATTGTTGTCATTAATGTTAAAGATAGGGGGAGCCTACAAATTTCCAAGAAAAATATTGCAATATGGAGATTGTTGGAAATATTTTTGTTGGATTTTGTATACTAAGTTTGGATACCCTATCTTTGAAATCCTTTTAAATTGGAATACCTAGCTCAAATGGGAGCACGGGATATATGGTTGAAAAACTTATTCTGAGACATTTCCAACGATATATAGCACTCCCTTTAACTCCATAGGAATGAGGAGATATGAAAGATTCTATTTGTTACAAACATAAATACATAAATAATAAATAATATAAAAACAAATACATAACAATAAATAATGATAAGGGGGCTCCGCAACTAGGGTTTTCCTGGCCACAACCCCTCCTGAAGATCCTCATGGACGCCTCCTCCTGACGGGCCGCTTTGTTCCTGTGGCTGCCTAGTGTGCCCCCGACGGCTCTAGTGTGTCAATTTCGTGGACGTCTCCGCTTATGACGTGTTCCCTGCCCCCTGGCGGCTTTGATGCACTACTTTCGTGGTTGCCTACTCTTCCATCGTGAACATGCTTGGTTTTCCCCCTTTGTGGATGCCTTTCTGCCGATTTTTTTTTGTGGCTTCGCCCTGTGGTTGCACGGTATTACCAACTAGTGCCCCAACTTCCGATGGTTTGGGGTTAGTGAGTCGCTTTTTGCACGGCTCGTGGTCTGTTGTGGGTGGTCGGTCTAGCTGCTTTGTTGCTCGGGTTTATCCCTTGAACAATCCTTCTAGGGTTTTCGATGGCTCCCTTTCTTGAGGTTTCGATGGCAAGGTTTTGGGTCCCTGTTATGAGATATGAAGCTTGATGTTGCGGTTGCTGGATTTTTCTGCTTCTTTGGTGGTTGGTGTTGATATTATGGTA
>ML862747.1:0-12903 GCA_009831015.1 Picea engelmannii
CATGAACCCTTGTTCTTTCTCCTCCACGTGTAACCATTTCTACCCTTGGTCGATTGTCTCACTCTTCCACTACTATCATATGAACATTCTAGTTCCTCTTTTCTTGCCACTTTTTTATTATTTGTGGACAATATTCCATCACATGATCCAACTGCCTACAGTATGTGCATGTTGTACAAATATTCAAACAATCTCATGCCAAATGTCTAGGATGGTTACAATTATAACAAATAATTGGTCCTCTTCCTCTGTCCAATCCTCCCCTTTCCCGACCATGGAATCTTCCTCTTCCTCCTTGATTGTAGCCCCTCTAAGTATTGTATTTTTGTACTCATCCTTCTTATCTTTATTCCCATTGAAATTTGCATGCATCCATGGTTCCTTCTCTCATTATATCGAGTGTGCGACAATCCTTTTTCATCATGTCCCACAGACTTACAAAAATTACAAGATAAGTTCCTGGAAGTGCTTTGATACTTCTACATTAAAGGATAGGTAGTTGGGCGATGACCCATCATTCTGCATATATTGCATCATAATCCTCCTCCTAGGGCCAAAGGATTTGGGGATCCTATAGTCAAATAACATTTAAAGTTTGGACGTTTTTTCTTATGATGACTCTCCTTTATGCATGTAACACACTAGACTTATTCATCATTTTCCTTTCTTTTATAAATCTCCTGCAACTGAATTTTCAATGTTGCTAACTACGACTGAACTTGAGCCATACTTGTGTCATTTTATCCTACATGGGATGCTTCCAAATTCATTGTGATATCTATCACTTATGACTATGAAGTAATATTTTATTGTGTCAATGAGAATCATATATGTGGTAACAATATCACAATGAACCATTCCCTATGTTTTTCATCTAGAATCTATAAGGTCAATGTATCCATCAATATATTGAATCTTTGGTCAAAATTCCATACCAATTCATTCTGAAACTTCTTGATATCTTATAGTTATTTAATACATTGTAACTCATACCTTGATTTCTGGAATTATTTTAACAAGGTTTGTCTGATGTTTTCCAATGTTATGGCTTGTCCCATGTGTATAGTGGACTGATACTTCATATACGAGAGTAGCATGCAGTCTCTAACTGTCGTCACTAACTGGGATATTTTCACATCCTCATATTAGACATTATTCATGATCCATATTTCTTCACATAAAAATAAGTGTTGTTCTAGGTCTTCTTTCCCTTCTCTGTTAAAGACAAACATTCTCAAAGAGGAGTCTAACCCCACCATGGTGTACTACGCAATATTCTTCTTCCGTATTGCTAACTGAATCTTGGTTGACATAATTTTTCCACTACTCTAAATACCTTTATTTTTATCCTTTCTTGCTTCACTAACTACAAGTGTTCATGACAAAGTTTTAGACCTAGGAGATGCACATGGGGCCATGGGTTCGACGCAGAGTCTAGCCTAAGTGGGGATAATGTGATGTAATGTGTGTCCTTCTACTATATTAAGTTTATGATCCTTTTCGTTTTCCTCTATGCGTGAAAATGCTTCCATCTGTAGCACTACGCCAATGTCTCTTTCCTCAATATCATTGTGCTTCTCTTCTCTATCAACCACGGTCCTCTTCCTATTGTACTGAAATATTTTTCCACTATGCAACACTCCAATATATTCTTCCATTGGACTTACTTCTTCTCTCAACATTATTTATTTATTCCTTCCTACATCCCTCTCCTTCATATACTCATACCATCCTTTGGTCAACCCCCAATCCCCCTATGTGCATGAAGAATCCTAGCTACTAGAGAAATCATATTCGAACTTCATAACCCCCTTATCACACAACAACATATTGATCCAAGTAGAAAGTAATTTCAAATATATTCCACACAAACCTTTAAATAAATCTCTTTTAGCAGCATTGTATGATTGTGTACAATCTATAGAAAACTCAATAATATACCCCACAAAACACTATCCATCCATAATTCAACTATGCATGAGATCTAGTTACTTATGGTATTAACTTCGTGGATCAAATCAGGGGTCCAACTCCTCAAAAAAATAGTGGGGAATGTTTCATTATTTTCAACTAACCTTTGTAACCACTAATTCAAAACTATCAGAAAATCAACAAAGAAAATATCATGTAAGTCTGTAAATACATACCTCTGTAGACAATCCTCTGAGATGAGCTATGAATTCTCATTTTGATCCCTCACAAACTCATTCTCCTTTTCCTATGACCAATGTTTGATCTCTTCCTTATTTGGCCTCCACATTCCCCTCAGTCGTTGATCCCATTCCTAACAATAGAACCATTTATTGGCATGCAGTAGGAAAACCTATGGTTCCACATGAATTCACCAACAAAACCCTCAAATATTGTCCCTTTCGGAATCACCCATAAGTAGGTGAAGTATCACCCAAGGTATCTATGGGAACTGTAGGAACCAGTTTTCCAAAGTGATGAAGGGAGGGGAGGCAGTCCTCATAACCATTATACTTAGCATTTTTTCATTCTATCTTATATCAGGTGCGCAGGAACAAAATAACATGTAACATATTCATATCAAGATAAGATATATCATATGTTCCATAAGCAAAACAATCACATCATAACCCATAGACACCATATTTAATGTGGTTCACCCAAGATGGGTTATGTCCACAACGCCCAACTTCTTATTATATTATTCAGAATCATCTATTACAAAATATGTGCGCTACACTCATACATCATGCCCTTGTCATTATCCTATCTCTCTCTCTATCTATGTTGTTGTTTACTACTTCATTCTCACATACATTTATAAATACTTCTTTGCTATCTTTTTTTCTATGTTACCTCCCTTCTACCCGAAAACCCTTAAATATTTCTACAATTACAATAGGTATTAGCACGTGTCAATGGACCTAAAATTCCTAACAACTTCAACGGTCTTCCTTCCTTTGCACATGTTGATCCCTGAAAGTGTGCCAAGTGTATTTCTTTCTTTTGTATGTGTTTCCTATTTCCTAAAATTAGTCCCAAAATCCTATCCCAGCAAGGATTGATAATTAAAGTGATTTATGGAGTTCAATAATTGATTGTTGTAATTCTATACCCCATCATTTTTTGGATTTGTTGTTTAGAAGTTGCTAAAAACTATAGTAGGAGATAATTTCAGAGAAATAATATTGTTCCTTTCGTTTTTTATTTTATTTATTTATTCTTAATCTAAAAAAATTTCTTTAAAAAACATGTAACTATCTTCAATTCTGTAAATATTGAATTTACTTTCAAAGAATCTAACATCTAGCAAGAATATACGAAATTTCCATAATATCCAACAATGAAAACCTATATAGGCCTCCCTTTGAGAGAGTCAGCCATTGTATTTAATAAGTGAGTTACTTCTTGATCCGCCTAAGGAAAAGGAAAGAAGGCAACACAAGAATAATTCATTAAATGAAATTCATATAAATGAGACTTGGTAAAGCTAGAAATAAGCATTCAATGTCTTCTATGACATAACTTTTATAGAATAGTGATGAAGGTTGTACTCATAATGGCCCCTACCATTATAAGTCTTTGGCCATGGTGCATTTCATAATAATGCAATTAGGCATGGAGTACTACTAAATGAAAAAAATAGAAAAATCTTGCACAATGTGGCCGA
Source organism: Picea engelmannii (assembly GCA_009831015.1). Taxonomy (NCBI): domain Eukaryota; kingdom Viridiplantae; phylum Streptophyta; class Pinopsida; order Pinales; family Pinaceae; genus Picea; species Picea engelmannii. Next base: position 3,641 of record ML862747.1, read on the forward strand.
GTGCTCTACTTCCCTAGCTAGAAGAAAAGAAAATAATCTTCTTTTATGTCTCTAGAATCATAAGTATAGAGTATGATGTAGTAGTCTCCACTATACAATTCACTAGCATATTCTTTAATAACTAGGGATTTAGAAACATTCTTGAGTTCTCAAAACTACGACCAAATATGAATTCCTAAAGTATGATGTAGTAGTCTTCACTATGCAATTTACCAACATCCTCTTTAAGAACTAGAGATTTAGAAACATTCTTGACTTCTCAAAACTATGGCCAAATATGAATTCCCATTACATATTGATGATATAATATAAACATGTCCTTTTCCATCCATTATAAAGTCCTTACTATGAGAAAATAAAAATAAAAAAATCTAGAAAAACAAACGTATTAATAATTGGGAGATTACGTATATGAAAAAACTAGCAAATTGTATTAAAAGACATCCTTTTTTTTTATTAAATATTGTTAAATATTGTAACCAACAAACCTCAATATCTTGATAATTGATTATCCTAAAAGTCTAGTGCAACAAGGAGCACATAGCTAACCCAATTTTCATGATAGGTAAGTATGAAATGAAGAGCTTTAAAACACCACTCCAAATCTGACTAAAAGCTTAGATCTTCCACAAATCGCTCTCAAATGGAGGAAAGTGAGGTCCAAGGAAATATTCTTACCACAATCCCTTTTGACTCAATGCCTTCAACCTCAAGCTCACAAGGAATTAATGGTATCTAGAATAAATGACAAATTCATTAAAGGACAACCACTATGTGAGAGTATGCACAAAATCTCACATAGTAAAAAATTCACTCAAGAGGGGAACACTTAACCCATCCTACAACATTCAACGTGACCTCAACCTTATAATCCATTCTTTCCCACTATCGATTAGATTCACCACCTCACCACTAGCATTGAAGATTACCTCAACTTGAATTCATACATCAAAATAATTACATCATTCCAACACAACACCTTGGGCCAAAAGTACCAATTCTATCGTTAGCCATGGAGTAGATGATAGAATTTTAGGGAATTGTAAAAAAAAATATAGTAAAAGTTTAACTCTAACGTAAACTATAAATAAGGTTTTACCATCAAACTATAGAAACCTAATAATAGAGACAAACCATTAATACTACTATATACATTATAAGGATATTGTAATAATAATTTTATATATTTTAAAGTTTTAATAAACGTTTCTATAATATGATGTTCATATTTTAGTGAAAAATATAATAATAATAATAATAATAATAATAATCATCTATTTTTAAGGTCACGGCCAAGCCAACACACCAAATTTGGTGTATGAGACCCCCTTGTTTGTGGGACAAGGGACCCCCCTCCACCCAACGATTTGACTGGTAAAGTCTACGAAGGTATACATACCCTACCTGCCTCTGGATTTGAACTTGTGACCTCTTAAAAGGAAACACACATTCTTAACCATTAGGCCCACTCAGGATGTATATTAGGCCCACTCAGGCTGTATTAATAACATAGAGTATAAAAAGTTCGAATTCAAATTGACATGTGATTAGTGAAAGAACATATCTATATGCTCATCTTTTTGACACATTTTCCAATTTTCCCAAATTACGCCAATTGATATGGAAATTTGGAAGATTCATTTTATAAGTTATTCATTTTAATTTAATTTGATTTTCAATTTTTTAAATAAAATAAAGAGATAAAGATATTCTCAATTCCTTGGGGTTAGATAAAATAAGTTCCCCCTAACATGGAAATCCCATTACTATTTTCTCTTGTTTTCATTACTTTGGTCTCCTTTCCAAGGTATTCACTCTTTATATTCAACCTCTATCTCCAAAGTGGTCTCCAACTATGCAATCTTAACTACATATGATTTTATTCACTAGAAAATGGGCTCTTCCACAACAATGATATTTGAATTATACATCGAAAGATATTGGTATATAGGCTATTTTATGCTTTGCTTCAATCTCTATCCATTATGTTTCTTTCCCAAGGCTTGATTTCCCCAAGGTTGGTTATAAATCCAACCAGTGGGTTGACTAGTTATACGAGCAAGTTTACTTGAGTATCCTAGGGACGTTGCTATATTGAAAGGTTACTTACATTTAGCAAATTAAGTGTTAGGGTTTATCTGATGATTTAGCAACATATTTCACATGGGCAGCTCATCCTATCCACTTTTAAGCCATTTTTCATGTTGTGCTAGGATGGGTGGGTACTGGCAGGCTCAAGCAAATAGTGGGGAGGTCAAGTCAAAGCTTCACTTGCTGTTAGGATAAAGTCATCGTTCAACCTCATATTAGAGAAGGATAAGACATTAAGGAATTTGTTGAAAGACATTATTTTAGCACTCTGGGGAATTTGATCAGAAAATACAAGTGATGATTCCCATTGTAGTCCCTACAAGAATCACCTTCCAAAGGTAATGATGGATCTATTACAGTTTCTTATTACTTATTTATCATTGTTTACATCAGGTTTCTTGATGTTTTCTTGTAGGTATGTGCTTAAGGTTTTTATAGTAATATGTATTCATAAACTTGGAGTGTTATACAAGCCACTTCTTCATGAAGGATGCATTTTGTAAATTTCAAACCATTTTTTACACTATAATATTTTGCATATAAATGTGTTATTTTATCATTACTTCTGAATATATCCTGGAACATATTCACCCAAAAAAGTTTTATGGGTCATGATTCAATTTTTTTTTTGAAATTAGTTACAATTCCAATCACAATTAATGTAGCACACCAATTAATATAAGACGAGATTTACAATTTAAAAGTATCTTTGACCATAGTATAAATTTTCACTTCCAAGAATATAATTGTAGAACTCTTTAAAATATTCACATTATACTAATGGTTATATAGCAAGACACTCTTCCATTACCTCTGTGTCCAATTTCATAGTTGAATTCTTAATAAATGTAGCAAAGTTATTGAAGGATTTAAGAAAGACTGATTTTAATATATATGCTCTTCTTTTTGCAACTCTAGAAAAAGTGGGATTCTATTTAGGAGAATCTGTTCCATTTCAAAAAAACTAATATTATAAATATAATTGATTTAATATATTTTATTTAATTTTTGTAATATTAAATTTAACATAATTAGTTTAGTTTTTAATATAGTTGATTTTAATTTAATATAGTTGACATAGTACAATATACAAGTGTTTACTAATAGATATATTTATATTGTTGAAAATGCTAATATCCGGAGGTTGGATTTGTTAAGTAGATGATTTCATGTTCTATGCACCTTTCTTTGTATCATAATGTTTGTTAGTCCCTTCCTCTAGAGGAGGTATAACACATATTAGCTAATCACTTTTTTTGCAAGATATTACAAAGTTTACAATACTTTTGTAAAATTTTATATTAAACTGAATTTTTTATTAAACCAAAACATATTTATCCAATATTTTAAATAAGTATATTCATTTTTTAATTGTTCTATGGACTATGATGAGAATTAATTTTCTTTGGTGTATGTTAATTTTTTAATGTATTTGTCACACTTACAAAAATTATTTTCTGATAAATAATTTGAAAATTTTATAAACTTACCAAGTATTATAATTGAATTTCTAGATATTTATGAAAAGCATGCAAGTTCTTGGTAGAGGTTTGAGAAACACGGTTGCAGTCCACTTGCATCCATTTTATTCACCTGTATATTTTCATTTTCTTTGTCCACCTGTAGTTTACATCCAAGTACTATAATTGAATTTCTACAAATCATGTAGGTTCTTGGAAAAGTTTCAAGAAAGACAGTTGTAGTCCACTTGCATCTATTTTGTCCTCATGTATATTTGCATTTTCTTTGTCCACCACTTTCATCTAGTTTGTCCACCTATAGATTTGCATATGCTTTGTCCACCTATAGTTTGCATGCAATATCCACCTCTATTTCCTCCTGGCTTCCAAGGGGTGTCCTCTCTCTCCCTCTCCCTCTCCCTCGCCTCTTATGTTATGTAGGTACACTCCTCACCTCTTCTGGTATGCGAGTTTCTTCATTTGTTGGTGTATGTTTATTCATTTTTTGTTAGGAATTTGTTTGAGATCATTTCTTCATTTGCTATTGGGAACCATTACCATATCGACCATTACCAGCTATGGGTGAACCTTGAAATGAATTTGCACTTCATTTAAATGTTGTTTATTTAGATCTCATCCTTGGCAAAGCCACCAAATGTTGTATGGTTTCTGGTGTGGTGTTTTCAACAATCCCAATTGTTTGATGACATCTGCTAAGATGAGGTTCTTCTGTCTTCCACTATCAATAATAAAAAGATGCTCCCCCTCTTCAGGATCTGTTGGTTCTTCTACTTGAATTGTTGTAGTCACGACAATATCAATGGGGTCTGCGTCAATGATCTGTCTTTTACTAGTATTTTCAGAATTAGATTCCAAATTAGGGTTTGGATCCTTGTCTTTGATCTCGGCCACCAATGACTATTTTGAGCAACATTCATCGATTTTGCGCTAGAGTATTTTGTGGAAATCACACCATTTTCCGATGTCCTTCTTTGTCTTCCCATGGCCCTTCTTTTCTTATGGATTGGACTGGTTTTCGGGAGGTTGTTGGTTAGATACTTATTTATCATACTTTGGTTGTTGCATATTTGCAGACCCGAACTCCCGTTTGTTTCAGTGCTTAAATTTCTTCTCAATTTTAACAAAATATCAAGAAGGACATTCAGAGATGAGATGTCCAGAAAATCCATTTCAATTTAGATGTATTTGTGTAAAGCCCCATGGTATTTCAGAACCAAATGTCATTCAAAATATTTGATACCCAACTTGGTGTGCAAGGTATGGAAGGTATTGGTGAACTCTAGAACTACTTGGCCCCTTTCTTGCCATAGTGTAGTCCATCTCATATACTAGTCTTCATAGTTTCCAATAGGGTAATAAGGTTTCTTTACTACATCCACAAAAAAATTGCAAGTGGGATTGGCCCCATATATTCCCAACTGTTATGTGGAACTTTGCTCCTAGTAAGTTTCCCTCCAATGGTTGACATGGGGGAGAGATTTAAGGAGTGCGAAGGTGATAATTTAATTGTCGAAAAAATGGTGAATAGAGAAATAAACTTCTAGCAGATTTAACCATTTGTCTAGGGCATTCGTATCTATTCGACCTTCAAATACGAGAATATCAAAACTAACCTGTACCTTGAAATGCGAGGTTATTCGAAAGTGGTTTTTTGATGAAAATGCATCTGTTTCTATCGACAAGCGTTGAAGAATGTGGGAAAAATTATCCATCATTTCGTCCCTTTGTCACGTGAGAGCTTGCTCAAACAATAGATTGATAGAAATGTCTACTCTGTCATTTTTCTTTTCTTCCGCCATAGAGGGTTTCATGGGCATGCAAGAAAGATTGTATTCAAGAGAGACAATCTTGAGATCCAAATTTCTATACTCTGATCTCGTCGGGGACATGCACTGGAAATAACGATGAAGAGAAGCATGCTTTGATACCACTAATCTGGATTATTTTCGGCACAAAATGAGAGTGGAGATATAATAAATAAATGTACAGAGATAACTTGGATATCCAATAATTTAATATAAATGTATCATATATGCAACCATAAACATAGAGATACAATAATACACAATTTTCTATTAATGAGTGAAAATGTACAAAGACTGTAAAAATATAGAGTGAAAGACTCACTAGAATGGTGGCAGCTTATCTTTGAGAAGATATGTGTCTACTAATCGCATTCGCAAGAAAATTATTGTTACAATGAGGCTTCAATGACCCTTTTAACATAATTGAAATCTAAAACCCTAACCCTAGAATATGAAAAGCCAAAAGATTTGTCAATCCCGATAGGGGTAATTCATATGTCAACTCCCTGGGGGTAGAACTTTTGCATACAATCTTTGTTTGGGGCACTCAATACACCATGGAAAGGTCTAACTGAGAAGAACGGTTTTCGACTGGTCCAAGCCAATGCCTTTGGCAGTCGCTTGGACCCAAAATCCCCAAAAAACATCATTTAGGGCCTCAAAATAGCCCTGAAAGTTTGGAACCCAAAAAACTACCGAAAAACTATCAAGGTGGAAAAAAAAATTCCATGCTAGTGGAATAGGTAGGTGGCCACCAATATCCACCTGGATCAATCCTCCCTCCTTAGGCCACAATGTTCTCCATTTTTTTGAGTTCTCAGGGGAGAGGGGAAAGCGATTGTTGAATCTAAATCTTGGTGAGTTGCTTGCCTTACTAGAGATGTTGCGCTGCTTGGTTTATTAAAGGATGTCACGAACTTGTTATTGGTAGGGTTGAATCTGTTCAACTAGTTGGGCTACCTGATATGTCTATGTGAAGAAGGAATTTTTATGCTTTTTTGCAATATTGTCGAGCTTCTTTTGTTGGATAGGAGGTGATTGGTCGGAGACTGTAGTGGTTGTAGTATCATTTTGTTCACCTTTTGAACAGATTGTAAAGAAGCTAAATTTTGTAGTATGAGATACTACCTTGTGGCACTATTTAGGTGGAACAGTAGTCAGAACTACCTCTGATGTTCTATAGAGATGACCCCCTAGAGAAATAATGACACTGTGGGGTTGAGACTCGTAAACAACATGGTGCTTTCACATATATGATTGGCCCAAGAGAACATCATAGACATCTAGTGGGGAAACATCACATAATACCTCATCCCTGAAGGGATGGATTCTATATGAAAATCAACACTGCAAGGTGGCACGGAGATCTCATCCCTGGTGAAGCCACCTGATGTTTTATAGCTATGGGTGTGGTGCTGTCGACAATCCCAACTAGTTGACAACCTCTGCTAAGATGAGTTTCTTCTAGCTTCCACTATCAACATTAAAATGTGGAAGGGTCCCCTTCACCCACATATGTGAATGAAAAAGGTGCTCCCCCTCTTCAAGATCTGTTGGTTCTTCTGGTTGAATTGTTGTGGTCGTGAAAATAACAATGGGGTCTTCATCGATGATATGTCTTTTACCAGTATTTTCAAAATCAGACTTTGAATTAGGATTTGGCTCTTTGTCTTTGATCTCGGCCACTAATGACTATTTTGAGAAACATTCATCGGTGTTCTGCCCAGGGATTTTTTGGAAATCACACCATTTTCTAGTGTCTTTTTTCTTCCCATGGCACTTCTTTTCCTGTGAGTAGGAATGGTTTTCAGGAGGTTGTTTGTTATAGATGTATTCATCATACTTTGGTTGTTGCATATTTGTAGACCCAAACTCCCATTTTTTTGTGTTCTTAAATTTCTTCTCAATTTTAACAACATACTGATAAGCAACATCGAATGATGAGATGTTTGGAAAATCCATTTTAGTTTGGATGTGTCTATGTAGATCCCCACGGTATTTCATAAACAAATGTTGTTTGAAATATTTGATACCCAACTTAGTGCGTAGGGTATGGAAGGCATTGGTGAACTCCAAAACTACTCGTCCCCTCTCTTGTTGCAGTGTGGTCCATCTCATATATTGGTCTGAACAGTTTCCAATAGGGTAATAATGTTCCTTTACCACATCCACAGAAAAATACCAATTGGGATCGGCCCCATATATTTCAGACTCTTCTGTGGAAATTTTCTAGCAGTAAGTTTCCCACCAATTTTTGACATGGGGGACACATTTAAGGAGTGTGAAGGTGATATTTTCCCTATCGAAAAAATTATGGATAGAGAAATAACCTTCTAGTAGATTTAACCATTTGGCTAGGGCATCCACATCTATCTGACCTTCAAATATGCGAATATCAAAATTGACATGTACCATGAAAGGAGAGGTGCTTCCAAAGTGGTTGTTTGATGAAGATGTGCCTGTTTCTATCAATAGGCATTGAAATATGTGGGAAAAATTATCAATCATTTCCTCCCTCTGTCGCGTGAGAGCTTGCTCAAGAAACATATTGATAGAATCATTTTCTCCGTCATTTTTCTTTTCTTCTTCCATGGAGGGTTTCTTAGGCATGCAAGAACGATTGTATTCAAGATATATAAGCTCAGGACCCAACTTTATATACTCAAACCTCTTCGAGGACATGGACTAAAAGAAATGATCAAGAACAGCCTGCTCTGATACCACTAATCTGGATTATTTTTGGCATGAAATAAGAGAAAAGATATAATAAAGAAATGTACAAAGATAACTCAGATATACAATAATATAAAGTAAATGTATAATATATGCAACCATAAACATAGATATACAGTAATACACAATTTTCTGTTGATGAGAGAAAGTGTACAAAGACTATAAAAATACTGAGTGAAAGACTCTCTAGAATGGTGTCAGGTTATCTTTGAGAAGAGATGTGTCCACTACTCACACTCACAATAATATGATTTTTACAATGAGGATCCAAAGGCATTTTTAACATAATTAAAATGAAAAACCATAACCCCGGAAGATGAAAATCCAAAAGGTTTGTGGGCCTCGATGGGGGTAGCTGATACATCAACTTCCTGGGGGCATAACGTTTGCACACAATCTCTATTTGGGGCACTTGATACACCATTTGAAAGGTCTAGCCAAGAAGAAATATTTTGTAATTCTCTAGGTTAGCTCCTTTGGCAGTCCCCTGGACCCCAATTACCCAAAAAATGTCGTTTAGCGCCTCAAAACAACCACAAAAGTTTGGAACCTGAAAAGCTATCGAAAAACTGCCAAGGTGGAAAACTATTTTTTGAGCCAGTGGAATAGGTGGGTGGACACATATATCCACCTAGATCAGAAAAAAAACACAATAACTAAGGGAGTAAACCTAAACCATCCAGAAATATTGGTGGATGTGGACGCAATTACATCCCTAGTCATTGAACCAGTTAGTCCCACAATTGTAGAAGAGAAGGAACATCAAAATCTAGCGATATAATAAATGGATATCGACCCATAGAGTGAAACAAAAAACCTAGCACAGATAAAAACATCATGCAACAAAATGGGTTAGGACAAGCACAAACTTAGGAACAATTGAATGAGGAAGATGATGAATGGAAAAAATTGATGAAGGGAAGCAACCTGCAGTAGAACCAACATAGTAGTTGGAGGAAAAAGTACAGGCTGAAGATATCACATACCAACAAAACTCATATAATGAACAAGATGAGGAAGAGAACCAGGTTGAAATGGTAGGGCCATCAACATGGAAGAAAAATACTAGGGAAAACATGTTGTTATAAGAAAACCAAGCAAGCAGAAGGAACTAACATTGTCACTGCCACAGATGCCTAAAGGTGTTAATATA
>ML862747.1:13003-23200 GCA_009831015.1 Picea engelmannii
TTTTCTCCGTCATTTTTCTTTTCTTCTTCCATGGAGGGTTTCTTAGGCATGCAAGAACGATTGTATTCAAGATATATAAGCTCAGGACCCAACTTTATATACTCAAACCTCTTCGAGGACATGGACTAAAAGAAATGATCAAGAACAGCCTGCTCTGATACCACTAATCTGGATTATTTTTGGCATGAAATAAGAGAAAAGATATAATAAAGAAATGTACAAAGATAACTCAGATATACAATAATATAAAGTAAATGTATAATATATGCAACCATAAACATAGATATACAGTAATACACAATTTTCTGTTGATGAGAGAAAGTGTACAAAGACTATAAAAATACTGAGTGAAAGACTCTCTAGAATGGTGTCAGGTTATCTTTGAGAAGAGATGTGTCCACTACTCACACTCACAATAATATGATTTTTACAATGAGGATCCAAAGGCATTTTTAACATAATTAAAATGAAAAACCATAACCCCGGAAGATGAAAATCCAAAAGGTTTGTGGGCCTCGATGGGGGTAGCTGATACATCAACTTCCTGGGGGCATAACGTTTGCACACAATCTCTATTTGGGGCACTTGATACACCATTTGAAAGGTCTAGCCAAGAAGAAATATTTTGTAATTCTCTAGGTTAGCTCCTTTGGCAGTCCCCTGGACCCCAATTACCCAAAAAATGTCGTTTAGCGCCTCAAAACAACCACAAAAGTTTGGAACCTGAAAAGCTATCGAAAAACTGCCAAGGTGGAAAACTATTTTTTGAGCCAGTGGAATAGGTGGGTGGACACATATATCCACCTAGATCAGAAAAAAAACACAATAACTAAGGGAGTAAACCTAAACCATCCAGAAATATTGGTGGATGTGGACGCAATTACATCCCTAGTCATTGAACCAGTTAGTCCCACAATTGTAGAAGAGAAGGAACATCAAAATCTAGCGATATAATAAATGGATATCGACCCATAGAGTGAAACAAAAAACCTAGCACAGATAAAAACATCATGCAACAAAATGGGTTAGGACAAGCACAAACTTAGGAACAATTGAATGAGGAAGATGATGAATGGAAAAAATTGATGAAGGGAAGCAACCTGCAGTAGAACCAACATAGTAGTTGGAGGAAAAAGTACAGGCTGAAGATATCACATACCAACAAAACTCATATAATGAACAAGATGAGGAAGAGAACCAGGTTGAAATGGTAGGGCCATCAACATGGAAGAAAAATACTAGGGAAAACATGTTGTTATAAGAAAACCAAGCAAGCAGAAGGAACTAACATTGTCACTGCCACAGATGCCTAAAGGTGTTAATATACTTGATGACATGTTAGGATGTGTGAATAAGATGAAGTATGCTAACCATGAATTTACATATATGGGGAAGTTTCTCAAGTTCTCGAAGAAAATATAAATGGAAATTAAAGGAGCAAGTCCATCAGGAGATCTCAGTTTGGAGCCAAAATAGTGTATTGCAGGGCTATATAACACAATAATTATGAAATTGTTGGAGATTCCTCACTTTGGAAGAGGAAAGGATGTGAATGCATGTGTAAAAAAAATATTGGAACTGGTACATGGAGGAATATTATGGATGGATAAGACTGTGTCCATAAATGTTGACTTAATTGTATAAATCATAGGATTATCAACAGATGGAGCAAAACCAAAGAAATACATAGATGGAAAAGCTAAAGAAAAATCCCTGACAGATGAGATAAAGAAAAAATATGGGACTAACAAAGTATCCAAGGGAATGATTGTTAGACATATAAATGAACCAAAAACTTAGTTTGCAATAAAACTGATGGAATGTAAACTTTCGAGAAAATGTTGTAAGGAGGAAGCCCCTACAAGAGTAATAGCAATAGTCACATAGTGCGCAAAGGGGACTCTACTTAGATAGGTTCCATATCTACTAAATTTGTTTCTGGATGATTGCAAGGATGCACATTATCTAGGTTCTAAATTTCGTTATCCATGGTTAATCATATTCATAACACTGGTATCATGAGGATAACCAAAATACAATGGATTTTACCAGAGGCTATCGAAATGTTGCACAACAAAATATACATCATTGTGGCATACTTTAGATCCAAAGAAAAGGAAGGATAATTCTATAATAAACTCCATCCTCTATGATGAGATGTAGGAGAAGTTGTAAAATACATGGAGAATACCATCGAAAGTTGTGAAAGAGAGTCAAGGAATAACAAACTTTCAAGATTCAAGGAATAACATGTGGATCCATGCTAAGAGGGATTCTAAGAAGGAATGACTACAATTGAGATATTGTGTCACAAAGGAAGAGGTGCAATGGGAAAATGAAGGATTGTCCTTAATAATGGAAGGTTCCAGTAATCCCATAGAAGGTACCATAATATAAACAATAAGTAGAGATTGGATCTTCATGGAATCAACCATCCCAACAAAAAATACAAGGAAAGAGATAGAGAATGCAAAAGAAACAAAGGGTAGAAAAACAATTAAAAATACAAGGAAGAAAAAAAAAATCCCTATTGGACGTATCGGTTGACCTAGTTTCTACCTTATTTTTCCAAAAGAAACATAGAAACCATCGACCCCTCTGGTAAACTAGAAGGAAACATTGTGCACAGAGTTCACAATGCAGTCTCACCTGAGATGACTTATGATTGATTGCATGACCCAATTGTCTGCAATCATGCAAGGGATGGAACTCATGGGAATATTAGGCATATTAGACATCTTCTAATTCAACATGAATTCTACCATACCATGATTCATTAAATCTATTATTTACGCATTCAATAACACTCATTCTCTAGAAAACATCATACTATTATATTGTGCATTGTAAATAAACCTCACCAGATTCATGGATTCATTCAACATAAAATAATATCAAAGAAACACATATTATAATCACACATAGACACACCATTTTTACCATGGTTCACCTCCCCTGGGATACATCCACAAATATCTTGTGTTTATTATTATTATTCATCAAAATAGGGCATTGCACACATTACATCAAAAGTTTGTCATACTCCACAGGGATGACCAGTATCGCACCAAGATCCACATATCGCGACCTCACCCTCATATACAATCCATATATATCAACATTGACTCCATCTGAGCTCCACAACTCTAAAAAAAACTATTATTGCGACTCAAAATTGAGAACTATTCTCAAAAGGAACTCTCAATATACTCAAAAAGGTTGATCCCTCCTATCTACCTCATACATCATATCTATACAAAAATATCGGTAAAAACCATTTACATTGACTACAAAAACCCTAAATCTAAGTGGACTCAAATTTTTCACATTCTAACTTCCTTCGCACACTAATCCACAATTTCATCGTACTGATTTTCCTTTATTCTGAGCGTGTTGCTTCCCTTTCCTTCTTGCATGTTTCTTATATCCTGGTGCACACTTCCTCCTTGTTCCACTCATTATATTCATGCCTTGTTAGTTGTGTTATTTCCTTGGAATTTTATCCCAAAATATCCTACTCCAACATGCCCCCAACACTAACCCATGGCTCGTCTCAAGCCACTCAGGTAGTGTGCTCCTCCAACACCGATTTCTCCAATTCTTGGAATCTTCCTGACACTTCTCTAGCACAAGTCTTGACATGTGTTCTCTTCTCTACAAAAAACTCTACAATATATACTGTGAGATAATACTTCATCATCTCTTTAGCCTCCAACCTAAGAGTTTCCATCTTCCCCTTAGATGCATCCATTTATGTTAATATCTTATTCGCGTCTTCCTACAATGGCTCCAACTGAGCCTACCTCATGTTCTTCTCTATCTACACAATTTTTAAGTCTTCTTGTTAATGTTTGAGCTCCTAAGCCTCTCCTGAATGTTCATATCCTTTTTATTCTTCTTCAACTTCTACGTTTATGAATTTACACTTTCCTCCTTTTGTTATAGTGCCTACAACTTTTCATGTTCATGCAGACTTATCCAAATTTGTGTACTTTTCTCATATAACTCTACAATCTCCATAACACTTTGTTCCATGTCTTATATGTTCCCTATAGCCTCATTATCTCTCTGTGATCTCACCTATGGTGATGTTCTTGAGTTCAAATGTGCCATCAACTCTGTTATATAACTCTTGTTATATTCCATCGCCTGCACAATCTTCCCAATTTTCTCCTCGATCTCAAAGTGTGTCCCTTATTGTGCATTGTCTAGAATTGAATTAAATAATTCTTCAATGTGATCCTCTATCTGGCTAATGCACTTATTTATCTGGTACTTCTCAAACTTTACTTCCTTGAGAGTTATCTTCAATGTGTCCTTTATATCCTCAATTGTTTGTAACTCTGTCCCATCTGCATCTTCTCTAGATTGGACTTCTTGTATGACACTAACTTGCAATTTGTACAATGATTTTGTGGGGATATTGGCCAAAGAAAATTCCAAATGATAAATCTCCTTTATTTGTTTATTCACTGTCTCCTCTTCTAACTGTAACATATCCTAAGTGATAGGGAAGATCTCACTCACTAACACTATGATCTGTATTGTTTCTTGATTTGGGACTACCTCTTCTTGAACATTCTATTGTGGATACACCTTTTCTTTCTGTTATATTTCACTCAGGTGCATTTTCACCAAAGTTTCCTTCATTTATGATAATCTCTTTATTATTTCCTCTTTTTTCTTCTCTAGATCATCCCACAACTCTGTTACGTGGTCTTGGACTTTTTCTTGCACCATCTCTGCATCATATTTTGTTATAGTAAATTATAGGATATCTTTATGCACCTTCATCTTTTTCCTCTGTGCTACTTCCTACAACACAGTTCTCTTCTATGGTAGAGTCTCTACTTGCGCTGAAGTTGTAGGTATATCTATATCTGGGATGTCTCCTCCTCCTTCTTCCTCTTGCATGGGAACTGCTAGTTCCTTCTGTGTTCTTTCATTAGTTTTATTATTTGGTTGTTCTCTTGCGTAGGTGGCTTTGGAATGTTTTTATGCTATCTTGAATTTCTTAATATTGCACCTCCTACATGCTCTGCAAATTTCTTGGTGTTTGATGTCAGACTGCTGGTTTTTTGTGATGTTTCATCTTCTACTGGTTGTTTTCCTTTATGTCCCTTCTTTTATGTCATTGGTACTTTCCACCCATATAGCCAGTCCTTCATGGCCCACTGAACTTCCTCTCCAGTGACACATTACCTTATATACAACCAATTCTTCTTTTGATCCCTTTTGGCCTGAATCCATACATTGTGCCTTGAGACCTAAAAATATGTTATGTCCTTGTGTTAATCCACCACTTCTGGTGGTATTCTCCATGTATCTATCACCTTTTCCTATATATCCTCCAAGTACATCACAAATATGCTCAAGCTAGTTTTCGTTTCTTTTTTGGTTGAGGTGTGCCACAATGTTGCATATTGTGCTACACAACAACTTCCTATCCTTTGACAAAACATGATGAATTTGGGGTGTCTCCATCCTACAAGTGTTATGAGTATGATAAACCACAAGTAATGAATCTATGTCCCCAAGTCTTGTATGTATTTACATTCATCCAGAAATAATTTCACTAGGTATGGAGTCCAACTAGGTAGAGTCCCCTTCGCGCATTACGCGATTGTTGTGCTCACCCCTGCCAGTTCCTCCTCCTTACAACACTTCCTTAGCAATTTACATGCCATTATATTTGTTTTCAAACTTGTCTCAGGCTCGTTGATCCTGTTAATCACAATTCCCCTGGACCCTCTCACTGTGCCATATGTTTTCTTCATTTTGTATGCCAGGGTCTTCTCCTTAGTTTTATTGTCCAGATAGTGCTCAAGTTTCTCACCATAAGTGGGATGACCTATTATTTGTGCAATCAAGTCTACGTTAATATATGTGGGCCTATATAACCATTAAATACCTCCATGTACTAATACCCATAATTGTTTGACACATTTATTCACGTCCATGTCATGTCCAAAATGAGGAATTTCTAGTAAGTTCATTATCTCTATGTTGTATAAACCTATTATCCACCGCTTTTGTTCAAGTAATGGTACTCCTTTTGCAACGATCTCTTTTCTTTCCATGTATATTTGAAGAGAAAGTTCCTAAAATTTGTATTTATCTGCTACATCATGGTCTAAATACCCTATTTTTTCTACCCATCCTAGAATATTAGGTACAACTGTCACTCCTTCTGGAATGCAAGGTAATGTTATCGCGACTTCTAGCTATTTGTGCAACGATCTCTTCACTAGATGTTTGTTGTTTCCCTTTATCGTCACAATGGATGGACTTGATTCCTAAAATACATCCTGTTCTAACTCTGCATCTAAATCTGGCTCACCTGTAACATCTTCTACTTGCACTTGTTCCTTTGTTTTTGATGTTGGTTCTAAAACTGGTTCTTATATTGATTCGGCCTCTTCCCTAGGCTTGTGATACTTTTCTCTTTCCTCATTATCCCCATTTTTCTGTTGTGACACTCCCAGACCCAACTTCTTCATAGTGGGGTTCTTCTCTTCCATACTTGAATCCACATTCATCTCCTCCAGCTCATGTTCTTTGATCGATGTTGGGCTAACTAGTTTCGGTGATGGAATTGTGTCCACATCCATGACTCCTACCTCTACACAACGTTTTTCCACTTCTATTTCTTGTGTCTATGGAGATATTGTATTTACTAATGTCCTCCTTGAAATTTGTCTTGGTTATATAACCTTTGTTGGAACCATACTATAATTTCATGGATCTGGTGCTCTGAATCGATGTTGAAACCTTCAGGGATAATTGGTCATGCTATGTGTTTTCTTGAATTCTTCTCCTTAGCTCTTGTTCTCTCTAATTCACAATGAGGTGTTATTTGAAATTTTATTTCTTTTATAAGGCCATTCATGAATTCTCTATCGTATTCCACTTTTATGTATCCTACTTTACCACCTTTCTTTTGTTTTCGATCATTCTCTATCTTGACATCCAGTGTTTAGTTTTTCTGTCATGCAATTTCTTGAATTTTTTCGCACCATTTTTTTGTGTATTGTGCATTGTCCCACCCCCCTATCTCTCTCTCTCTCTATCTCTCTGTATATATATAGATATTTCCCTCACTCTCTCTTGGTCCCTCCTTCCCTCCCTAGTGCACTCTCTCTCTCTCCCTCCCTCCATAGTGATCTCTCTCTCTCTCTCTCTCTCTCTCTCTCCCCTACTCTCTCTCTATCCTCTTGTTAACACTGAGTAAATTGTTTTGGTTATCAAAACAACCTACAAAGGTAACCACAAATCTATTTATAGCTAGGTACTATCCTACTCAGTTCATAGAGGGCTCTCTCTTATCACTTTGTCTCTAATACATGGTTTTTCTTGGTAAAATAATGGACTGGGTTTACAGTTTTGAGTGTATTTAATAATTTTTTGTTGGGAAGGAGGAGAAGGATTTTCTTTGGGCTATGGATTCAAATATTGAAAAAAAATTAAACTAATTTCTGGTACATAGAACCTCTCAGAGGAACAAAGACTAAATTAGGAGGATGAAACCTTCAGTTTTGAATTTTTTGTATGGGGTGAAAGAGAAAAAATGAAACACATAAGAGAATGAGAGCACCATACATATGAATTCTGACCTAGTTAGGAAGAAAGGACAAATTTTAAACCCTTTGAGTATAGAGCGCCATTTAGATGAATTCTACACTCTAAATATCAATTTAACCAGAGGAAAAAATGAGATGCAAGTAGGGACATAAGAGATACATACAGAATATAAGAAACACATTGTCAACTCATCGTAATTAGAATATATTTCATGGCGTTTCGGGACTTCTACATTTTCATTTCATTCATATTCAAAAATTTACAATGAAGATAAAAAATGCTATAGTTCTACCAACTCCCCCTTTTACATTAAAATGATCAAATATATAGAATCCTATTTTCTAAACTAGGATACTAGGAGTTGATCTCCAGCTGACTACAATAGTGGATCTGCTTACGTTGGAGGAGAAAAACTCCAAAACTACTTTACTAAAAATAGTAAGACTTCTTTGACCATATTTAATGGAAAACAAAACATATCTTATACAATCAAATATCTAAAACAAATTTGATTTTGATGTGTGGATGAGTCATCAGGTACATCCAAAGAACCCTTCAAGACAATCAGTGCAATTTTAGGTATCCCTATCACCTTTGCATAGAAGACTGGTGCTATCACTACACAAATGCTACTTACAACATTTTCATAGCACAATTGGTTTTCTTGAAACTTGTGTAGATCCAAGTGGAAACTATTGATTTCAAACCTGATTTGACCACCAGTGTGGTACATCAATCATTTTATACTTTCCTTTTCAATCATATGTGTCTATATAATTTGTGTAGCATCGGCTCACTATGCAAGTGTTGTGTATGTATGTTTATAAGTCAAACTACAGCTAAGTTCAAAAGGTTTCCTCATACTTTCATATTTTTTTGAATCATAGGCACATGGATTTGAAAAAAGATGTTTCTTATAGAAATATTTTAAACCTTGCTAATTTTATTTCTCCTTTAATCACCATTTAGATTTCAGATGTAATGGATTTTTTCCCAAAAAATGCAAAATTGTGAGTTTCCTCCCTTCATATTTTGGTTACTTCTGCAACTAGATCTAGTCTTCTTCTGGTTTCATCATTCAATCAAAACCTTTGTTTAAGATTCATGTTTTCCTTCCTTAGTGTTAATATATTCACTTTCAAATTTCCCACCTACCTTAACAAGGCTGTATTTCTATTCAATTTTGACTGGGCATTAGAAAGGGTTGCACATTCCTTTTGTCTGGCTGGTTTTCATTCTTTAAAATGTTTCATGGCTCTATCATATAATATTCTCTTTTTTTCTGGGAGCTTGATGATTTGATATCGAGCCTCTCTTAGGTTCTTATTCATCCATCTTATGCATTTTTCTCCTTCTCTGGGTGAAGTAGGAGGTCTCTCACTTGTTTCTGTCTTTCCTTGTATCTCTAAACACTTCTTTTGAGCCAAAGACCTTTCTTTAGGAATTGTAGGCTTGGCCAAAACTTTGGTATTAGGGTTGTCCATGACCTCTTTCACGTTTTAAATTTCTTTCATGGGGTTTGACTTGTTCTATGGTGCTTGTTCCTCAGAATCACTCTCAGTTAGCTTCCTCTTCATCTTTGTGATCTCTTGATAAAACTGAGCAATCACACACTGAGCCTCTCTAAGCTATTATTTCACTCCTCTAAATTCCGATTCTTTCTCTCATGCTTTGGTTTGGCCTTCATCCATCTCTTGAGCTACAACCTCAACATATTATGTTTGCATTGTAGGTGTAGGAATTCTTCTAGCTCTTGACCTTGTGGTTAGTCTTCTTGGTGTATGAGTCTCTTTTGCTTCATTGGTAAAAAATCACCTCCCACCATTTTTCAAAACTAGTTGTCTTGGAGGATAGACTTCAACTTCCTTTCCTTTTCATTTCTATGTAGCACTTTCTCCCTTTTGACCTGAGCATCTAGGAGACAATATTTCAGCAAAGAATGGGGTATCTCTTTTGGGGTCCAATAGAATATTATCTAAGGACAAGAAAGAATCCCAATCCATGTTTACCTTTCTAAGTTCCTCAACAACTAGTAGCTTCACTAAGGAAAAGTGGAACAAGATACTCTTAAGTTGGTTAGCACTAACTCAGACCTTGTCTGCCATCTTTCCTAAGATTCTATACAAGAAAAAAGGTAATTTGAGAGGGTTTTTTCTTATGAAGTGCATGAGGAGTCTCGCATGGTACTGTTATACCCTATCAAACCTACCCTCACAAGTAAAATATCTTTGTATGACCCTCAACAACTTATCATAGGGATATAGCACATACTGCATATGAGATTAGGAGAAAGAAAATTAGCACTACGATTTGTGTTGCAAGGAGTACAAGACAACAGTTGTGTAGCATGAGAATCTGCACAACATTTTCATAGCATGAAACAAGGTTTGTGTAGTAGGGGATTTTGGAGATTGCTCGAGAGGGAAGAAACTAGTTTGCAGGTGTAGAATGTGTGTAGAGGGATGGAATATGATGGAGAAGGATGTATGATTTGATGTGGAGAGGTTTTGAGAGAGAATAATACTTGTTTGAAGTGAAAATACCCTTTATATCATTTAAGTGACTTGCATAGGGTGCTTGACTTTTGATCCTTCCAAAGTACAGATGACATGAAGA
>ML862751.1:0-10435 GCA_009831015.1 Picea engelmannii
GAAGGCAGAAACTGCAGATAAGATAATTCAAGTGAAGCCATAGATGACAACTTACGTGGGTCATGCGAAGGTAGCTATGAATGTAGATGGTGGGTAGAGCAGGAGGATGATGAGCTCTTATGGTTTGATGGTGATGGACTCTTATGGTTTGATAGTAGATTATCCTACATGGTAGAAAATAAAATATTGGAAGGAATCACATGGAATGGATCTGAAAATGAAGAATAACTAACAAGTAGATTGGAGATGCAACGAACAATCGGTTGTGGAGAGGGAAGTCTAGCTAAAATTGGTTCAATGATTAGTGTGAGCTCTGAAAACAAAGACTAGAAAACCCTTGAATGTAAGGACATGGTGGAATTCATAGATGAAGTTGGAGAGTGTTAAGTGGTCGAGGAGAGAAAAGAAGTATCAGAACCAAGATGGTAAGAGGACTATTGAATAGAATGTTAGGGATGCATGGAATGAAGTTTAGTAAATAAATTATTAAATTTAAGAATTTGTCTCGAGGAGGTAGATTCAAAACAATTAAAATCCACATTATATGAATTCCAATAAATAACATACCATAAATCAAAGCAAATACCGGATAAAATTTTAAGATGGAGATTAAGAAATTTAAGAGACAAATGAAAGAGATCTAACCTAGTATGGTGAATTTTGGCCCTAAGAATAGTATTGTTGGCTCTTATGAAGATGCAGTTGAGATTAGGTCTCTAATGATGATGTTGATGTTGCTGATAAAAATAAATAAAAAGAGAGAATAAAACAATCTTTCCATCACTTTAAAAAAGTAAGATTAGCCACTCTTTTCATTATTTTAATTATGAGTTTTTAAAAAATCTTAGTCTCCTTTAGACAATCCTCTCCATAGAGGTTTAGTTTAAAACATTGAGATGATTAAGTTATATAGGGAGAGACGTCAAAAGGTAAAATACCTAGAAAACATTTTTACTTCACCATTTAACCCAAATTTCTTTGAAATTTTTGTTTTAAGTATAATTTATTGACCTATTGTGTCTCATATATTTATGTCTTATTTTTTTCCCTTTGTTAAAAATTATTAAACAAAATTATTAAAATTAATGTTTAAGTTTATTTAGATTGACTTATGAAAAAACCATTTTAAGTCGATTATTTCTTTAAGAGTGTAAACATATTTTCTTAGGTTTTGATTTTATTTATTCTTTTTTGGTTTTTAGGCGGATCCCATTTGCATTGAAAATGATTTGGATGAAACAAATTCATGTATTTATCTGGACCTTATATTTATATATGCATAGTATCTAGCTTATATAAAACTACTAAAATATTTATATATGCATTTTGAATTTAAATTGCATTGTATATGTAGTTTTTTTAAAACTAGAATGCATTTTCATTGTTGTCAGTTTTGATATGAACATCAATTAATTTATATGTTATGCGTTGCGAGATAGAGTTGTAGAGGTGAATGAATTTTTGTTGGGTTTTTATTCTTTAATATAATTCAAAATTCAATTTAGTGTTCCAACTACAATAATTGGTCATCTGTCATTTTCAACCATGGTGAGAAGTTTCACAAAATTTGTTCCAAAGTTTATCATGAGGTAAAATTATTCTTAACAATTAAATTTCTATTGAGGTTCTTGTTGAAGAATATGTTGTGTTTTAAAACGGCTTAAAGAGTCACACCCTTTTAGGGTATTTCATATGTAAAGTTTCTCATGAGTTTTTCATTAGGGCTCGGGTTAACGAGGCTCAAGATCCATTTGTTTAGGTACTCAGAGCCTAAGAAAAGGATTTTTCTAGTTCCCCTTTAAGGAGAGTAAGCATGTTTCCAAGGTGGTCATGTGTGGTCCTTGGCTCAAACACCCTAGTATTGTTGTAAGAGTGGTATGAGGCTTTTTATTGATGAGTTGGCTCAACTACACTACCTTGTCTAGGCCGAATTACTAGGCCTCCCCATGCAATAGTGGGATTCCATTGAGCACAACTTCGCTCCTCTTGGAGAGTTTATTTTCCATGAACCCCAATGGTTCTTTAATCATCAACTGTAGAAGTGAATTTTCATTAGGTTATCGTGTCTAAAGATCAATGTGAGTAGGTTTTCATCAAATTTGTCCCTAAGGTTATTCACTAAAATGTGCAAGGTATAAAAAATTTAAATGCATGTTTACATTGTCAAATTCTAGACAATAGGATTAGGGACCAACACTTGCTAACCAAGGTTGACTTCTCTGATACTCCTCAAATTTTACCCCAATTTCATGGTACCAAATTGCTTCAACCTCTAGTAAACATGGTGAGTGGATTCAAGTGGTAAATAAAGGAAAGGGTATGGTGGTCCCAAAGGCCCTAGATAAGGGTGATATGGGGTTTGTGACTTTTAAATCGACAACTTCATTTTTGGGAAAGACACATGCAATCTCTTCTTGTGCTACCCTTATCCCTTGAGGGGGGAAGGACGGGTGGGGGGATCGTCGAAGGACCCTGCCACTACGTTTGAGGGTAGACAGATAGGACATTGTAGAGGTAAGAGAAAAATAGAAAATATCAAAGACCAATACCCTAGACCATTGTGTTTAGCATGCACTGGACAAAAAATAATATTTTTCCCAAAATTCCTAGTAGGGGCTTAGTGGTAAGGATGGGAAGGAAAATGATGTCATTCTAGAAGGTTCTCAATGAAAGATACATCCTAAAATGTGAGTGGTATTATAGATATGGTCACTAGACCATGGTGAGAAGAATCCATTCATTTATTTCAGGATTAAATATTATGTTTCTGCAAGAAGTGAAGGCTATTAGCTTTACCTTGAGCTCAACCTTGAACCATATTTGTCTTGGTGTTTCACCTTTTCATGTATTGCATTAAGGAGTTTAAGGTGGGGTAGCCACTTTTATCTCATCTAGTTTTGAAGCATGTGTGATTGAGAAAGGAACCAACCCACCTAATTAGGTGGTATGGGTGGTCATTAATTTGGAGAGTAGATGCCAACTTGTACACACCCAATGTGGCAAATGAATGCACCTAACTCTGACATTGTTTGTTCAAATACCTTAAAGATTTTAATTGAAGAATGTGTGAATATTATAACAATGTTGAGTCCCAAACTAACAAAATTGGGGCTTATCCTCTGCACATACCTTTGAGTGAGTGTTCTACTCATAATGGTGTTAAGGCCATGCTTTATCTATAGTTCAATAAGTTTTGGAAGGGGGACTCTAGAAAACTCTAACTTACTTACTACAACCTTAGGGTCAAGCCTGAGTGAGTGATGAAACCACTGACAAAGCCATTCTCTCGAATCAAACCACTTTTTTCTTCAAGGGTGATGGTAGGAGCTAGTGAAATTGATGGGGGAAGGCACCCTCTTATACTATTGACCAATTAATTTTTCCATTTCTTAGGGGTTGCCAAATTGAGAGTGCTCAAATCATGGTTTCTCCCTAAAATGTCTCATTCACATCACTCGACCTACATTCAAGTCATCTTAAGGGTTCATAAATTGTTTCTTAGGCCATAGGGAGAGGATGGTTGGATTAAGTTGTGGAATGAATCCATTAGTCAAATGAATGCATTCTTGCGCGGATTTGGATAATAAGTAGGTCTAGTTTAATGCCCACATGAAAAGGTGACCAAGGTTAAATTTGAGACTATTTCTTAGTGATTGTATCTAGCCTCATTTGATGATATCCTTCAAGCAAGGATAACTAAGCTTGGGTATTTCTTGAAGGTGGATCAAATTCAACAAGTTTGGGAAGACAAATTAAAGCTCAATTTCATTGGTTCAAGTTTGGGGATATGCCCACCAAGGCATTATTTAAGTATCTTATGGTCAAAGAATCCCATGGGAATATTTAAGCCTTTAAAACCTTGGCCAAAAGGATTACTAATCAAGAAGGGATTAAACAGGAGTTTGTGGAACATAATGCATCATTTTGCAGGCCTAGGGTATGAAAAACTCTCATAAGGTGGGCATACCGACATGCACTAAGATTATTCCCCTAAAATTATCACCCAAACATAAAATGATATGTGACCAGGATATACCCTCAATGGGGCTTATGGAATCCCTAATAAAAAAGATTGACGACAAAACTCCAAGCCTAAATGGATGCCCTTGTGATTTTTTCAAAGCCACCTAGGATTGTGTTAGGCATGATTTTCTCCAAGTATACAAGGGTGCAGTCCAAAAAGGTCCTTGGGATCTATTATCAACCAAGGTTTTATTAAAATCATTCCCAAATCATGGGACCTTACACTTGTCACCATCTAGAGGTCTATTATGATATTAAATGTATCATAATATTCTAGCTAAATCCCTAGCCTTGAGATTGTCTTATTTATGGCCTTACATTGTTAGGATTGAGCATACTAGGTTCATTTATGAGTGGTTCGACCTAGATAACGTGGTGGCATTCTGGGAAGGCATGGAGTGGGATAGGTGTTTAGGGTTGTAATCCCTATTTGTAAAGAGTGATTTTGTGAAAGCATGTGATCGCATGGAGTGACCTTGTATCCTAACCATGCTAAAAGCCTTGGGTATTTTCCACATGGACAAGCCTTTCATTGTGCCCTTTTTGAAGGCCTTAGGTTTTAAAAAATCCTTTGTGTAGGAAGTGGAAACCATAGTTTGTGACACCGCGATCCATCTCTCTATTAATCAAGCCAAGTATAAGGAAATTGGGCTTTTTCAATTGATTAGGAAAGTCTACCAATTGACTTTGAACCTCCATTTATTCATAGTCAAAACCCTCAATTGTCTTCTTCAACATTATGTCTCTTATGTTTTAATTTAGATTATTCCTCTCCCTAGCCTTAATGAGAGTCAAATTGACATTGGCACATTGCCGATGACTCTTTTCTTACTATCAAGGAGGAACAAGATTCGATGGTCAACTCCATTGATTATATTCACATCTTCAATGAGGCATCAAGCTCCAAGTTCCAAATGGACAAGAGACAATTCCACTAGATTTATCAAGATGCTATTCTCGACGATCTTTCCATGCATGGTTGGCCCTGGATTTAACCTAGGTAACTTTTCAAGTTAATGGGTATTTCTTTTTCCTTTTGTACTTATTCGAAGGTTCTTTTGGAGGTTGTACTATAGTGCATAGTGAATAAGGTTGATAAGTGGATTACACACTCTATGATATAGATGGATATCGGTGGCCACCCACCTTTTCCAACTGGCTCAAAACAATTTTTTGGCAATTTTGGCAATTTACTATTTTTAGCAGTTTTCACTTTCGGGGCCATTTTGAGGGCCTAAATGAAGGTTTTTTGGGATCGTACCAACTCAATTATATAATAAAACATAATTGAGGCCCAAAAATGAATCTCCTCGATGATACCTTTCCAACGGGCTATCATACGCCTAAAACGAAGATCGTATGCAAAAGTTACGACCCCTGGAAGTTAATGTACTAACTTACCCAAACGGGGCCCACATGACTTTTGGCGCTTCATCTCCTAGGGTTAGGTTTTTGGATGTCTAGGGTTTTGGGAATTCCTATTTATTGTAAAAGGCCTCCATAGACTCATTGTAAGGATCTTCTTGCAAATGAGCGCAACCGTCACATCTCTTCTCAGAGATAAGCCACCACCATTCCAGCAAGCTTGTTTCCGCTGCATTTTACAGTTTCAACTTATTTCATTATTGAATAGAAAACCAATTTTACTATATCTCTGTTATTTTGTGTTAATAATCTGTATTCATTTTGTTCTGCTCATAAAATCCGGATCAGTGGTATCAGAGCGGTCTGCTCCTTGTCGTCTTAATGCATGTCCCCAACGAGGGTATAGTACAAAGAGTTGGGTCTTGAGATTGTTTCTCTTGAGGAAAAAATCTCTCGCACGTCCAAGCGACCTCTCATGGCAGGAGAAAAGAAATATGACGGGACATGAGATCCTTTTAAACTTTTTATTGAGGAATCCCTCACACAACAGAGGAACGAGATGATGGATAGTTTCACGCAAATCCTTCGGCGACTACCAACAGGTGACACATCTTCTTCGAGTGGAGGCACCACCCACTTCAAGGTACAAATAAAATTCGATATTCCTATATTTGAAGGTTAGATAGACGCAAATGCTGTAGACAAGTGGTTGAATCTACTAGAAGGGTATTTTTCTATCCATAACTTCTCGAATAAAGAAAATATTACTTTTGCGCTCCTCAAAGTCGTCCCCCATGTCAAAGATTGGTGGGAAATGTTTTGTGAGCAAAAGGAAACAAAGGAACCCTCATTATTTACAGTCACAGCCACCTGGGATTCATAAATGGAATTTCTATACATATCATCCTTGGGCGTGGCCTACCGATATGCCGTCAAAGTCGAGCAGAAGCTCAAACAAAAGACACGACAATTTGGACCTGAGAACCTGTAACACCCTGTTTCCCCCAGATTGTAAATATAACTGAACTGGCCAAGGACTATGGCAAAACTCATAAGTATGAATATGTGATGTAAATGGACCTGCAGGAAGAGGTCAATGAATGTTAATGACAGTTTGAATTTATTGTAGAACTGCTGAGAGGGGATGTGCGGAAAAGAGACCACGATGGTGGTGGAGGGCACCTTGAAAAAGGGGCGTTAACTTCCACCAAGAATTAAATACCGTATTTGGACTCCACTGGCCCGGAGAACCAAAAGAGGCTCGCTGGCCCTGAAAATTAATGGCTCACAGACTGGTAGGCGAATGGCTTGAAGAGGGATGGGATGGTGAACCGCCCATCCGTAGAGTCGTCAGGCCTGATCAGTGCGAGGGTAATCATGCCAAACACAACCTCGCGAGAGGATAAAGCATATGGCTGAAACGATTGAAGGGGGCAGATGCGAGGGGAACTCTGGAATTTTTCTACGCAGAGTGAGTGATCGCAGGGGGAGGATTGCAACTTTCGCTCCTGGACACTGGAAGACAGGAAGACGCAAGTCTCAGGACATCGTGGTCTCAGCTCGGGGGTGGCTAGTGGTAAATCCATTAGGAGTCACTACGCCTACGGTTGGGTGGAAACGAGCACCCCTCTCAGCAGTTGCTTCCATTGCTGAAGTTATTTCTGATAAGTATTTTGCTTATATTGCACTCTGAAATTTATATGCTGTCACACAGGTTCATAGACTTGTGGAATTGTACATGTTTTCCTATGTAGGAATGTCTGTGTAGAAATTGATGATAAGGAGTAGATATTAGCTCATAGAACTGTGAAATTGTAAAGGATTGCAGCCTGAGAGTGTCCACGTAATGTTTGATATGAATAAGTTGTTATATGCTTATCACAGAGAATAACATGCACGACGTAAGTTGATAAAATGAAGCCAATCATGCCCAGCCATTCTCGGGAAGTTGTCTTCCTTTATCCGCTTCCGGAAATGCCCCGGTAGGAATCTCTTCACAGAGATTTCCTCCTTGGAAAGGTTCGATAAGAACCCAGAACAAGGATTCGAACGCATCATCCTTATTAATCCTGCACTAGGAGGAACGATTCTAATAAGGTTTCAAGATAGTAGTGTTGTGAGGAGTGATAAGTCGACGGATGAGATTTCGTCGGGTGAACCATAGTCATTCTCGACCATTAGATTGACGAAAGTAATGTAGGCGTTACATGCTTTGCCTACTCTCATCGTGAGCAACGAGGAATTGGGATCGTAAATCCCAAGACCCAAAAGAACGAATCTGGACCGTTAGATCTCGGTTCACATTACCCGTCAGCCATTGGATTCGGAGAAGCTGCGCAGGGGTTAAGCGCAGGGGTAGGCACGCGAGGAAGTAATTTGAGCCATTAGATCTGGAGTAGAAATCCCGTAAACCGTTGGATCAGGAAGAGTTGCACCGGAGCTAAACTCTAGTGTGCAGAGGAAGAGTCCTAGCCGTTGATCTCGGCAGGACACGTGTCGGCGTTCTGGGAGGCATCGGGATTTCACTCATCAGGGATTTTAGGAGTGTAGAACCGTTGCACAATGAAATCGCGATACGCGATTTCCCGATTGAATATGGACCGTCCATTATGCGTGACGTGTGTCAGGAGATCCGGAGGGGGATCAGGATATTTGCCATCGGGAAATCAGCATTCCCGTGGACAAGTGTTCGGGGAAATCCAAATGAAAACCCCGACAAGATCTGAGCCGTCCAAACAATAGGGACACGTGGCAGAGGATTCCCGGAGAGTCGGGAATCGGGGAATCGAATATCCTGAGAGCAAGGAAAACAGGACTTCGAAAGTCTCGAAACCCCGAGAGAAAATCTACGCCGTCCGGTTGGAGAGAGACACGTGTCACGAGATCATCCGTCTCGGAGATCCGGGATACCAGGCATCGGGGCTACTCAAGTCTCGAAACAACGATAAGATCTGGACCGTCCATCGGAGGGACATGTGTTAGAGATCAAACGCCATCGGCATTTGACACAGCGGGAAATCGGAATTTCCAAGGACAAGAGACTCGGGACAGGATAAGTCGCGATATCCCGAGAAAAGGATCTCAACCATTGATCGTGGTAGGACGCGTGGCAGGAGATCTGGGCGAGTCGGCACTTGGAGCATCGGGTTTTCCAAAGGCAAGGAACTCTTGCATACGGAAATCGCGATCCGCGATTTCTCGACGCGATCATAACCGTTAACCTGAGGGACGCGTGTCCAAGGATCCTGAAGAGATCGGGGTTCGACATTTTGGGATTCTCGGTGACAAGAAACTCACGATAGGAGGAGTCGCGAAATCCCGAAATGCGACGGTCCCACAGTCATAGCACTCCAGTGGAGGACGGGTGTCACTCCATGCCATCATAGGGAGTGGGGGCCATAGATGCCAGAGCAAGGGACAGGTGTTGGAAGACCAAGCTTGGCCATGAGTCAACGCCAAGTGGCATCGGGGATCGGAGGTTCGGAATTTGCGAAGGCCTGTGCATCGCGACATCATAAACCCCGAAACCCCGATGGGTAGCTATAGGGCTACGGACACATGGTAGCAGGTCCTATGGATCCGGGAGCTGAACCAAGAGAGCTAATGCGTAGGGAGCGCGTCGGAATTCGGGGAATCGCGAGTCTTGGGGGTGAATGAATCTTGACACTGGAAACCCCGAATCCCGATATTGGACCAAGGATTGGCATCTCGCGAATGTAGGTTTCTGGAGATTTCTCATTTGTGGGAGATTAATTCAAATTTTTTTTAAAGTACGATAGTGGGTGTGTTACAAAGTGGTATCAGAGCATGGTTACAACACTCGGCCTGACTGGTCTCATGCACCAGTCGCACCAGTCATGCATAAACCTCGTACGAAACACTCCTATGATGAGTACCCCTGACTTAACTATCTTATCCAGAATTAAAAACTTGGAATATGAACACCCGACTGTGTGTGCATGTTAGAGAATTGTGGAATTATGCACAAATTATGGAATACATATTTAATTCTTGACTAATATCTAGCGTTTGTCTTCACATTCAAGCGGACGATCAACCGCGGGAGTCTACAAACGCAGAGTATGGTGACTCACCAAGAGGTGGGAGAAGGCTCCCACAACAGAGACAAAGAGTCTGACGAAAGAAGAGCAGTAGGAACCCCTACAGACTTAGCTGAGACTGTGAGAAGTCTCATAGTCGAATTGCAAAGCTGCAAGGCCGATAATGAAAGGATGATGAAAGAACAAGAAAAGCAAACTGAAATTAATGTAGTTCTACTGCAGAGCCTATCTGACTTACAACGACAAATGCAGCATGAACCTGAGATGCAAAATCATGGTCGTGTCAGTGGCCACACTGAGAGAAGCACATCCAGAAAGGTCCACCCCAGAGGTAAAGGACCAATGCCAGATGATTCCACTGAGAAGGAAGCCGGTGATTCAAAAGGTTCTTCTAGCAGCAGGACCAGTTCCTATTCTCGCAGAAAACATAAGAAGCAAAAGAATTCTAAGAGTCACGAATTTGAGGAATTTAGAAAGGCCAAACCTCCCTCCTTCGACGGTGAGATAAAGAAGGGAGAGGAAGCTGAGGCGTGGCTACTTGGGCTGAAGAAATATTTCAGAGTCCATGACTTTTCAGAGAACTTGAAGGCCCGAGTGGCCACTTTCAATCTGAACGGAAAGGATTCCATCTGGTGGGAAGACCTTAGAAGGTACTATACGAAAGGCAACATATTGTCATGAGCAAAATGGACATCGGACAGAGTCCCGTGGAGACTGGAAACAAAAGAATGGTTCAAAATTTCAGAAGAAAGGGAGCAAATCCTCGGGATTTAAAAACTACCAGAAGAACCACGGAATGAACTTTCCAACCCGGAGTGTACTCCAATAGAACTTTTCCTCGGTGGATGGAAATAAAACTTCTGGACCTATACCAGTAAAGACTGATAACCCAAAGAGAAAACCTTTGGAATGATGGGATTGCAGAGGAGATCATCTCCGGAGAGACTGTCCACTCCGACAACAGAACAGTCGGAAGATTTATAACA